>CAJGYO010000034.1:0-205373 GCA_904845875.1 Miscanthus lutarioriparius | reverse complement strand
ATCCATCGGAGAAGAAGAATAGTGAGTGAAACCCTAATCCTAATCAAACCCTAATCCCCAAATCGGACAAATCCAAGAAGAACGAAGCAAGATCTAGGCGGAGAAGAAGAAGGGGAAAAGGGGAAGAGGCCTACCTCACCGTGCACCGCGCTGTCGCCTCGCTGGCATGAGAGAAGAAGGCCGAGAGGGGCGGCTACTCATCGATCTTGTGCAGGCTCTAGCCAAGGGCGCCGTGGCTAGGCCGCTCGATGGCGGCGTGCTCACCCGTTGGGGAGCGACGTGTTGCCGCCCGAGGGGTCGGGCGACGCGCCATACTCCACCAAGGCTCGCTCTCGGTCACATAGCACCGAAGTGAGAGAAGGGGAGGGAGGAGAGTGAGGCTAGGGTTAAAGGGGGCCGGCCGCGGGGGGAGCGAGGTCTCACCGGCTCGAACGACGGCACCGCCATCTCCCTCAGGCCATCACGGGCGGCCACCGCCGCATCTCACTCAGGTGCGGGGGAAAGCAAAGAGAGAGGAGGTGAAGGTGAAGAGTGAGACTGAACTAGGGTTTTGGGGAGCTGGTCATGCATTGCTAGTTTTGTTCGCAAAAAAGTGAGCCGAGCCAATCTTAATCGAGCGGTTGCGAGCGGCTGGGCTGGCTTTCGGGCCAAGCGGGCACAAGCGCCGGGCCCATTTCCTGGCCCAGGCCCAAGTTGCGGCCTGGGCGCGGGGGAGAGCGTCTGTGGCGTCAGGTCGGGCCATGGCTGATTGGCCAAAGACGATGAAGAGAAATGAGTCGCTTTTTTTTTTCTTTTTCGAGTAAATGTTTATTTCCTGGAAAATGATTAATGGCTCAAAGAAAATTAGTAAAGAGAATTTTTCTATGGGTATAATTCACAAATTAAGTTTAAGTTTCCGCTGCAAAGTTTAATGTTTATTATCTTCCAATTAAATTCAAACCAAAGGGAGAATTTAATTTGAAGAGCAGTTGTATTTAGTAAATTATAATTATGTTGATCCTCTGATTAAATTGGAACCAACGGGAAAATTTAATTAGAGGAGTAGTCCATTTTTGTTTATGTAAGATTATGGTATTATCATTTTCTGACCAACGTTGATGATGACAATATTATAACGAATTTAAGTTTGAAGTTTAAATCTCTGGTAAATGTTACACCAACGTGGTGAATTTTTCAGAGAGTAGATAAGGACCAAGAAATGCTCTTGAACTAAAAGAATGTATTTCATTTAGTTTTCGCTACGATGAAGTTGATTATCTTCTAATTAAATTCGAACCAACGGGAGAATTTAATTTTGAAGAGTAGTTATATGTATTTCAAGTTGATTTATGAGTTCTATGCATTAATTCTATTTTCTGCCCAACGGTGATGTAAAATTGATGCAGAAGCATCTTGTATGTTTTAATTCGACGATATCACTCTGTTGTATGCCAACGGGCTGCAATACTGGGGTATGTCAATGAAAAGGCTTGAGTCATCAGCCGAAGACAATTTTTATTAGTTTACTAATTTTCTGATTAAATTAGAACCAACGGAAAGATTTAATTAAAAAATGAAGTATAAGTGAATGTTTTAGTCATCATCACTAAGTTTTAGTATAGATCTATCCCGCATAGGGAGAAGTTTTGGCATAGTACTTATGCTAGTCAATACTGTATAGCAGGAGAAGTTTTGTGATGATTCACAAATTTTATATCCCGCATAGCGAGAGAAGTTTAGGTAGCTCTTATGCTATCCTAGTATTGACCATGGCACAATAGAAATGCATCGTTATGGTCAATACTAACCAAAGGATAAGAAAAAGATGCAAGCTGACTTGCAAAAGTATTTGTAACACCTCTAGTGTTACGATCTTATTTAGCACCGCGATTTAGGTCTAAGTAAAATTTTCGAAACGAGTTTCTCAGAATTTTTGGATTTAAAATGTACTTGATGTGAGAAGTAAATCCCGTGTGATTTAGTTTTGTGGACTCAAATAAACGTCCAAGTTAAATTACTAAGTGCGTAAAGATATTTAGGAATGTCGAACGGTTTGTTCTGTTAGATTAAGCATGAAAAATAAATTTTATAAATAAAATAAAATCTATTAATAAATAGAACGATATATATATATATACTCATGGGTTTATTTTGTTAAGCACTAACTAACAAGAAAGATAGTGCAGCAGCTTCATTTATTTTTCCGACGTACAGTGTACTCGTGGCACGGCAATTATTCACCATCTCGTCTCCTATCATGACGCGGCAGTGCAAAGTCTCCTCATCCATCCGCATCCTTACTTCTCGGACTTTGCTTTTGCTTCTCTCTGCCTTGATTGCCTCTGTCCGCATCTGCCGAGCCAAGCAACCACAGTGGCCATGTGCGCTGCTTTCTCGCGTCTTTGTTTGGGAAGATTGTCTAGTCGCTCATTGTTTTCCCTCCATCACTCTCTGTTTGTCTCGACGTTTGCTGCCATTTTTCACGCTGTCGCACGTGGTTCTATCCCTGCCACGCCGTGTCCTCTCTCTGCCATGCACCGTCGAGTAACCACTGTCTCCGTTGTCCCGTGAAACTATTAACCTTGTCATGCTACCTCTGTTGCCCTGCCCTATCCGCTTGCTCTGCCGAGCTGAGCATCCGCCAGGGTTGTGGCCACGTGTAACGCATGCACGCGCATGGGTTTGTCCGGCCTGGCTGCGCTAGCTGCCTGCTCGTTGCGTCACTTCGCCTACAAGTGGTTCTGTCCCACGTCGCGCCTATGAAATTGGTGATGAACCGCACGGCTCCTTGCTCTCTCTCTCACGCGTCTACTTTTCCTAGTCTCTGTCCGCTCTACTGCGCCACTAGGCCTCGGCTGTCACCACCCGCCGTTGTCTCTTCCTTTTCCCCTCTCTCGAGCGCCACCCCTTTCGGTCCGCTCTAGGCATTGCCGCCCGCCCATCGCGCCCTTCGTGGTCCCGTCTGCGTTGCCCATCCTTCCCCGCTGCTTTCGCCACTGCGGCGTGAGCGCGCAAAGCCCCACGGCCGTCGCCTCTCGAAAGGCCAGGCCTTCCCCGCCGCGCGCCGCCTCCATCGTGGAGCGCCAAGCAAGACCCCAAAGCGCCCTGCGTCTTGTAGCTCGACCGGGTCCACCGCTGCCGCTACGCCAAGCCGTCTCACTGTTGTCCGCGCATGGCTCCACTTCACCTCCGCCGTCGTGGCCAGCACGCCGCCTGGGAACACCATCGTGCCAGGCTGCGAACCACAGAGTCCCTGTCAATGTCTGTTGCCGCCGGGCGCCCCTACCAGCCTCCTGTGCTCATGGCTGGACCGTCTTGGGCTGTCCCTGGACTTGCCGCCATCACTTCCGGGCGCGGCAAGTACCCCGCTGAGCCACAGTCGCCGCGTCTCCCAACCGCAGCTCTCTGCGCTGCGTCCACGCCATGGTCGTCCATGCCGGTGCCGGCCCTTCATGCTGCGCCCGGCCCTACGCCGGGCTCGCCGCTTCCTCGGCGGCGTCGTCGTCGCGCAAGACCGCCCCCTTTCTCGTCCCGCCGCCCGGCCACATCACTGCGCGCAGCGCAACCAAGCCCCCATGGCCCTGCGCTGCTATCTTGTGCATGCACCCACCATGGCTGCATCTTCCACCGCCACGCCACGCCGGGCCAGCGCACCGTTGTTGCGTCGCTCCCACCGCCGAGGCTACCCCTATATGCCGCTGGTTGTTGTTTCCACCCACAGGATTCGCCAGAGTCGGTCCTCCTCTCATTGCTCTCCTCCGGAAAGGAAGGAAGGTGAGAAGGGTATGCATCCAAGTAGAAACTTTGTACATCGATTCGCCGTAGTCGGCCCTCCTCATTAAGCTACTGCCCAGGCACGGCCGTCAGCGTGCTCGCCTCGCCTTTGGCCGGCCTGCTTTCACGTGCTGGGCTCCCCTGCCTGGGCCGCGTGTTAGGCCGGCTCGCTGGTCGTGGGCCGATCTGATAGCCGTTGGGGTTTTTTAGCTTTCTAAAGCGATTGCTAATTTAGTTAGGAAATAAAATTGTAAAATAAATATAAAATTTTGTAGGTGTCTAAAAATGGTGAAACCAATTTTGTTAGGTTCCTAAAATTAGTAGTTGTTTGTTAGTATAATTTGTTCACCTAGTTTTAAGATGTTTCCAGGGTTGCTCTAAATGATTTAGAATGCTTAATATTATAAAAATGTAAACTTGTAGGAATTATTATGATAAATTGGTAATAGTGTTAGATCTGAAATTTCTACAATAGGGTTTTAGCAATATTAGGTACTCACTATAATTTTTGTAGCTCGGGAATAATTAGATTGCTAGATAAATAATGATGTCCTATTTCGAATAATGATTAAATTGATACAATGAAATAAAGAAACAACTTGGGTTGATATAACTAAAACATTTGTTGGGAAATAACGCCTTATTCGTCAACATGGATATGTAGCCTAAGTATGGTCATCGTTAGAACTAGCTTGTTAACGTGAGAGGCGTAAATCGTATTTTACGAGTCACGGTTGCAGTCGATTAATTATGTCTTTGCATTGCATCGCATTGCGTATCATAATAGGAATGTTAATGGATCGCGGAGTCATCGGGAGTTGCTGGAGAAATGGTGCTTTTGGAGATCGTGTCGCCATGATGGAAAGCTAACTTCTAATTAAATCTTACCCAGGCAAGCCCCAGTGCATAACCTCTACTTTTCTGTAGTTTAAATTATTTTTGTGCATTAAGTTTTAAGGAGTTGAATGAAACCTACTTGCATATATATATATATATATCTTTATCCTATGAGTCTTACTAGTATGACAGGATCGTGTAGATTGCTATGCTACAGGACTCCGATAGAAGTCGAGTGATGGCTGTCACTCGCGAGAGATAGGAAATATATTATTGGATTATTATCACTTGGAATATATAAAAATGGTGGAAAGAAAAAATGGTGACCGGACAGGAATATGGTTTGGATATTGGTGGGTCTAAGAGGTTGTGTCACCGAGGACACGGGGCATAGCTTGGTTACACTGCTTTCCCTATCCGTGTCGGTTAAGGACCGGTCGTTGCATAAGACTCTAGGCAAGTCACAGACTTATTATCCCGAGCACATACTTGGGTATGGGTGCTTGAAAGACTTGTTGCTCTCTTGTCGTGGATCCGGCTCTTTCCAGACCGACTATCTTGGTGGTTTTTGGGTTAGGAGGTCCTTGCACCGCACTGAGTCCGGGACTCAAGGACGGGGACTTGGAGTCCTAGTTTGGACGGGGACCTGGACACCCAGGACAGGAGGGTGATGGGTTGGTCCTACTCGTGCCTTTGGTACAAGCGGGACGTGTGTTTTTGGGGTACCCAGCTGGGGGCATTGATTCGCAAATCACCGGGCAATCCGGTACGGCTTGTCGAACGTCTAGCACCGTAGTAAGAATTGAAGGATGAAAGATAGGAAAAAGAATCTGATTGCTTACCACCTGCTTGAAAGTAGTACAGGTGTTTACATAGAATGGTTAGTTAATGAACTAATGCACTGCTAATAAAAATCGAATATAAGGACGCACATTTAGTAATACTTTCTACAGATGCAATAAACCCACAAGCTAGAAAGGCTTGCATATCCTTGGAGTCTTTTTTTTCCTCCTGTCGGGTAAGTCTTGCTGAGTACAATTGAGTACTCAGGGTTTTATTTCCTCCTGTTGCAGGTGACAGGTGGATGCTAAAGCTGACATTTGTGTGTGGATTCCTCCTGATGGGCTCAGAGAGGATTTTCTTTATGCTGTGATCATAGTTTTTATTTATAACTCTCACCAAATGTTTTTATAAACAGAAGTTCTATAATCTGTTATCATAGTTTATTTATCAATGCTTCATCATGCCATGAATAGCTATTTATTTTCGATGTAATCCTGATCACATGGTTATATTCCGCTGTTAACTGAAATTGTTCATAACTCTGATAATATGATTTCATTTCGCTGTTATAATAATAAATATTATACTCTGATGTTGTATTAAAATGATGTAAGAAATGGTTAAGAATGATGTAAGCTTTATTATCTCATTTGTGATCCTGATGGCAAAAGTGTGGATTTTTGGGTTCTCCCCTGTGGTGTGCCCGATGGAACAGCATAATTTGGTGTTCTCCCTCGAGTGCTTAGTGTCTAATGGAATATAAGCACTCTAGGAAGGCATTAGATTAGGCAGTTCTGCCACAGTACTGCTAATGAAAGACCTCGTTGAGTTCTTAAAGTGAATTAAGGAAAGTGTACTCCTAAACGGATCAAGAAATAACTTTGTTTACATGACACAGTCATGTGAATGAAGTAAGTTATAAGTGTCTCCTTGTTTATAGGCTTTCTGAATAGTTATCGAAATTATGGCAGTAAAGTTCATATCATATTTCGAGGGGAAGAATATAAAGATCAATTAAGAAAGGTACTCTTTATTAAGAGTGAGATAAAGATTAATTAAGATGAATATGACCGTTGGAGGAGTACAACTGTCACAACGATAATACCCCTAAGCAGAGAAATAGCTAAATTCATGGACCTTTTAAAGTTCTGACAGAAAAATAGCGTAGTCAGTCTCAAAGATGTTAATGTGGTGCTTAAAGCACCATATGAGATTTTAACAGATTAA
Source organism: Miscanthus lutarioriparius (assembly GCA_904845875.1). Lineage (NCBI taxonomy): Eukaryota > Viridiplantae > Streptophyta > Magnoliopsida > Poales > Poaceae > Miscanthus > Miscanthus lutarioriparius. Next base: position 198,773 of record CAJGYO010000034.1, on the reverse strand, counting down.
ACCCAAAATAAGATATTTGAGGATACACTATCTTTAGAAAAGATGAGAAGATCTGGGGGAACATGGTATGTAGAGGTATGTAGAGACCTAAGACTTAAAGAGAAGCGGGACTATATGCCCACTTCAGTGACTCAGTAGCAACAAGTTTCTTAATACCTGTTGATGTTGTATGACTAATACAACACCTGTTGTTGGCTCTTCGAAGAAGATGAATAATGTAAACAAAGATCTTGTGATACAAGACCCTATAGAATTAATTGCCTCTTGGCAATGAAGAGCAACAACAGCCCCATATGAAAGTGCCAGTAGCTGAGGCCCCAGAAGGTCTCAAAGAATTAGTAAACCAGTTTTTCCAATGACTATGAAGTTTATGTTAGTAAAAAAATCCAAATGGAGGGTGATCCCACCTCATTTGAAGAAGCCATGAGAAGCGTTTACTTGTTTAAATGGCAAGAAGCTATGGAAGTTGAAATGAATTCGATGAATACCAATGATGTTTGGGACTTAGAAGTAATTCCTAATGAAGCCAAAATAGTAGGCTGCTAATGGGTCTATAAGACAAATTATGACTCCAAAGGAAATGTATAAAGATATAAAGTAGACTTGTAGCAATATGCTTTATGCAAAGAGAATGAAAAGATTACATTGAGAGTTTTCTCTTCAGTCTTATGTAAGGATTCTTTTAGAATCATAATGGTGTTAAGGCACATTACAATTTAGAGTTACATCAGATGGATATAAAGACGGCATTTCTCAACGGGGATTTATATGAAACGATTGCATGGCACAACCCAAGGCTTTGTCGTGGAAGAAAAGAACATATGGGATGCCGCCTGTAGAAATCCATTTATGAGTTAAATGTATGTCTCTAGACATTAGTATTGAAGTTGATGAAAATAATAAAAAAATTTGGGTTTAAAGAAAATGAGAAGGACGATAGCGTTTATGCGAGGATCAAGAATGGAAAACTCATTTTCCACATCCTGTGAATAGATGACATTCTACTCCTTAGTAGTGATGTTAATCTGTCATTAGAGAAGAAAAAGTTTTGTCCTCAAGTTTCAATGTGAATGATCTTGGTGAAGTGTCATTGGTTGTAGGAATCAAAATTCACCGAGATAGAAGAAAATGGGGTATTATGACTATCACAAATGCATACTTAGAAAAGATTCTAAAAAAGTAAAGTATGCATGCAAGTAAACCTACGCCTGCTCCTATAGTCAAGGTAATAGTTTTGGGAACTTTCAGTGTTTCAGGAACCGATATGAGATCGATCAAAAGAATATGGTTCCATATGCTTCAGCTGTTGGAAGCTTGATGTGTGTACAAGTACAAGTAAGAACTTACCCTGACGTAGTTTATGTATCTGAGATATTTTGGTAGAAGTCCAGTTCAGATATAGATCACTGAAATTGAGTTGAGAATGTCTTGCATTTTTTCAAAGTATTATAGGTCTTATGCTGAGTAAGAAAGAATAAGAACTCTCAAATAGTTAAGGGTACAAAAGTTAAGTCTTTGCGAGATGTGTAGTAAAATCCACAGCAGTTGCTAACACTCGCAGTTAGAGTATTATTGTGGAAAAGCTCCAAAGAAATAGTTATGGTGTCATCAGTGATGCATACCATAGTATAGCTTGTCATGAGGCTTAAGGAACAGGCAAAAGGAGGTTAAGGGAATTTGTACCCGGATCTAACAATGGTAGACAACAGCAATAACCATTTAAAGTAAGTTAACTCCTAAGACAACATGTCAAGTGTGCGGCCAAACACATTGACACTAAGTTATATGTTGTAAAGAAGAAAATCTAGAATCATTTTGAAAGCATTGAGCACATAAGTACCGAGTAAGTACTTGCGGACCCGCTTACCAAAGGCTAACCACCCAGTGCGTTCAGAGAATACACAGTCGACATGGGTTTATGGGAAAGCCTATGATTTCTGGATACTAAGGGCCTAGTTGAGTATCTGTTTCAAAACAGAGAGGTGTATTGTAGCTGTTTAATCTAATGACAACAGACCGTGACGATGAGGCACGTTCTATGCATTGATCTGTGATGGAATGGGAACAAGATAAAGTAAGTAAGTGAAGTTTAAGGAATAAGATGAGATCAAGAGAGAGAATATTAGTTTGATCTCCACCAATTGGCTTGGCCCTTGGATCAACGCCCTGATCTGGGGCGTCCAACCACCTCATGGTTGGTGGGTCCCCATCGCACAGCACCATAAAAGGAAAGTTGAGGCCGGGGCATGAGGTACGAGGTTGACCTGAGCCGCCGTAACCCATCTACAGAGAAACCCTATCCGATCTAAAGAGAAGGGTGCTGCCAGCGACGGAAAGCCCACCGACTTCACCGTCACCTCTGCAGATCCACCGCCACATCGCAGCACGGCGCCCACCGCAGCCTACTACACCGACGCAAGGGGACTCGGACAGGATCCACCCTAGGTAACGATGACCTAGGACGAGGTACATCACCTAGTTTCTCTATCTAAGTTATGCATTTACCCATGGATCTGTACTTAAAGGTTCAAGAAGTACTATCATCTATGACCTCATTATGGCTTGATGACATCGGTTGGCGTATAGCTTTGCGGTGGTAAATAAATTTGCCACTGGTGCAACTCTTTATTTTCGGTAAAGTATACGTTGATAAATCAGCTCACATATCAAATCATTCAAACAACAATATAATGCCTCTCATTAAGTTTTGAGCAAAATGTAGGTCAACATGTTTCGAGAGCAAACAAAAAACTATAAGCGCCCCAAAATTTATGTACCCCGCTTGGTGAAATACATATACTCCTACTTAATTTGTGAATGCAAGAATCTCCAACACTTTTCTCGTTCATCACCTTTTGTCGCCAACATCAGCAAAGTGCAATATGCTCATCATCTAGTCTAGTGTGATGTCAACGGCGTCCCAATGTATCGCTACTTTTTTTTATATATAGAGATAGGAGAGTGAGCCGTTGGAGGAGCTCAAGTTCGACAATTATAATCCATCACAACAAGACTAGTCCAAACAATCGCCCATATCTCGTAAAAGAAGCGCCATGCAAATAAACAAAGACATCCTTCCGCCCCATATGTAACAAATTAGCATAGTAATTACACTAGTTAGATCTCCCTTCGACCTTTGCCGACTCTTGTAGATTTTGTAAACAAATTATACTACCCACGATTGTCTTCAATCCTATGGGAACTAGAGTTCGCATATACATGTATCGGCATCGCTAAGCGTCCCGACGTCTCGACAGACGCCTTGTGCTGGTGTGGTTCACATCTGCACCCCCATTTCGCAAGCGCCCACAGGGGTTGCGCTGCCGACATTGCCCGCCTGCGTCTGCTGCTTTCAAGCAAGCCCATGCGGTGGCCCGCCCGCCTCGAACGTCGCCTGCGAAGGGACCGGTCGCGCCCCTCCCGCTTTCCATACGTATTTCATGTCCAACACCCAATCTACTTTTGAAATATCCAGATGCAACACTTGCAACATACAAAAAAAGACAGACAAAACACTTGCAAAAACATTTGAAAATCATTGCAAACATACACAACATCCACATGAAACACTTGCAATATATGTGTGAAACATATGCAACATCTAGATAAATACACTTGCAATATACATCTATAAAACACAGATGAAACATTGGGAACCGGCGCTTTTAGTATACCTGTACAACCATTGCAACATCTCAATCTACTTTTGCAATATCCGTATGAAACACTTGCAATATACCTTTGAAACATCTAAAACACTTAAACATACGCTTGCAACATGCGCTTTCAGCGCAACATCTTCTTGCTGCTGGGGAGAATAGAGGCTCGTCGACGTGTGGAGTTTACCGGTCTAGAGCTTGTCCATGGTGCAAAGCTCGCGGCTCCGTGGAGAAGGACGCGATGGGTCGCTCCGGTGGGGGGAGAGACATAGAGAGAGGCAGTAGGGATGGCCTACTAGTCGTCGCTTGTCGGGGTTATGATACCCCGGGTATCTCAAGGCATCGATTAGATAGCCGCTCGGGCGGTCCACGATATGCCAGCTAGCATAAAGCCAAGCGATCGTAGCCCAGCTAAGCTAAGCGGACCGGGCCAAACGCTAAGGCCGGGGGTCGCCACGACCCCTCCATCTCCCTCAGCCGCACACCGTACAAGGACTCACAATCACACCACTGTCCCGACTCTTGGGAGGAACAAGGAGAGATCGAGTCCAGCCAAGTGTGTGCCTACTCTAGCAGGAGCAGGCATGCCGCACTGACCCCACAAGGACTGAGGTGACATCGGTCACCTCGGTCCGGTCAGATGCCATCCCTACGCCACGCAGCAGAGAAAAGACAACACCGCCAAGCGGTGACGGTAGGTATGGAGAACCACCGTCCAAATACGGCCCGACAAGACATATGTACGATCCCACCCACTATGGGATGGGATCCACGATGATGGCCTTGACTTAGAGGCCATCCGAACCAACACGAGCCACGACCTCGGAGCTCGGGATCGTGGCCACCAACTCCATAAGCAGCAAGATGTCGACGATCCGAGGGCTGCTACCTACTATTGTATGGTGCCCCCAAACGATCAGAAGGCAATGACGAAGACCACGGCACGTAGAACGGCTGGCGAAACACCGTCGTGCCCACAAATACCACCATGCCGCGGCGTGGGCACAAGACCATGATGACAGCCACACCAAGGTGTACACCATAAGACAACGTTACTTGTAAGCCAAGTTAGCTAGGCCTCCTCCCACAGGCTCACTACCCTTCGGTCGGGAGAACCTCCTTTTTTTAACCTAACTCCGAACTCTATATAAGGGCAGCCAGGGCCTCCTTTTGGGGCACTCTCTCTCATTCTGATCCATCCATTCCCATTCTCTCCAGGCTCTTGAAGCTTTTCTTCGGACAGCCCTTCTCCTAGCTCTAGCTCTCCTACCTCTTCCACCATTCTTGCACCCCCATTGTAAGAACTTCAGAGCATTCAAGCGAGGAACACGCGCTCGATCATCTCTGAGACTGGACGTAGGGCTCCGGCTTGAACCAGTATAAATCCTCGTGTATTTTCGATGCTACCATTGTCTTCCTAGAAAAGCGCGACATTCATATAAATTTACTAGTCCGGTTTATAAAACACCGACACTGCTACTGGTACGAGTTGCCACCGGAAAGGGACAGAAGCGACCGAGAGGACGCGATGTAGAACGAAAACCACAACGGATGGTGAGCGTGGTGGAAAGGGAGAAAGCCGGGCGACAGCACTCAGGTGCGGTGAAAGCTCTAGTTTGGTTTTGGTAAATTGATGAAACCCTAAGTGCTAACCTAGTTCATCAAGTGATCATGAGATAGGTAGCACACTTCAAGTAGAGAAGCAAATGAAGATCATAACATGACAATGGTGATAGCATGGAGATGATCAAGGGCTTAAACTTGAAGAGAAGAAAGAGAAAAACAAAAAGCTCAAGGCAAAGGTATAACTTGTAGGAGCTATTTTATTTTGGTGATCAAGACACTTAGAGAGTGTGATCATATTTAGGTTTGATAGCCATACTATTAAGAGGGGTGAAACTCGTATCGGAATGCGGTTATCAAAGTGCCACTAGATGCTCTAACTCATTGCATATGCATTTAGGATCTAGTGGAGTGCTAACACCCTTGAAAATATTTGTGAAAATATGCTAACACATGTGCACAAGGTGTTTGTAGGGTTGAGATGGGTTTGGGTCCCTCTCTCTCTTCCGCCGAGCTTGCTCGGCGGGATTCGGCGCTTTCGGGAAAATGAAATGTCTATTTTCTATTGCGCCGGATGCAAAATTCTTGGTGGTTGGCACACTTAAGCAAGGGTGAAGAAGTAAGAGTTGAAATGGAGTTGATCGAAATGATGTCAAGGTCGGTCCAAATGACCGGACGCCGGATCTGTAGCACCGGACGCCGATCGCTCAAGGTCCGGTCGCGTTATGGATCTGCCGGTCGATGGCAATGGGTTAGATGAGCACCGGACGCCGGGCTCGTCCGGTCAAGGTGGACGACGCGTCCGGCCGAAAAAATCATGCCTCGGGAGCTTATCGAAACGACCGGACGCTGGGGCTTCAGCGTCCGGCCGGTCTTTTATCGAAGGTCCGGTCACCTTCAGGCACCGCTGAAATCGATTTAACAAAGATTTGAAGCGGGGACACGTGGCGTGAATCGACGTGGCCGGACGCCGAGGGCTGGCCGTCGATCGATCGACCAGAAGCGTCCGGTCACCCCGCGTTGTGCCCAGTGAAGGGGTACAACGGCTCTATTTCACTAGGGCTCTATTTATAGCCCCATGGCCGGCTCAAGGGAGCTCTCTTGCATATTTTCATTGATATAGCAACCTTGTGAGCCTAGCTAAAGGACTCCCACTCATCTACATCATTGATTCATCATCATAGTGGGATTGGGAGTGAATCCAAGTGCATTGCTTGAGTGATTGCATCTATAGGCACTTGGTGATTGTGTTTCGCTGCGGATTTCGCTTGTTACCCTTGGTGGTTGCCGCCACCTAGACGGCTTGGAGCAGCAAGGATCGTTGAGTGGAGGAGGTGATTGTCTCCAACTCCGATCGTGGTGATTGTGAGGGGTTCTTAACCTTTCCCCGGCGGAGCGCCAAAAGGTACTCTAGTAAATTGCTTGTGGCTTGTGTGATCCTCATCTTGTGTTGGTTGTGCGGCACCCTATTGAGGGTTTGGCGAGTGATGCCAATCAGCGCGAACCTCCAAGTGAGTGAATCGCCATAACGAGGACTAGCTTGCTTTAAGCAAGCAAGTGAACCTCGGTAAAAATCATTGTGTTCATCATTTGATTCCGAGGTGATTGGTCTACATTGGTATTCATTATTGTGATTGATTGGTTCCTACCACTACACGGCGGTATAACTCTCTTGCTCACTCTTACATTACCGCAAACTAGTTATCAAGCTCTTTAGTGTAGCTAGTTGTGAGAGCTTGTTTGTTTGATTAGTGTTGCTCTTTAGTTAGTCTTTGAGAGCACACTAATTTAGCTAAGTGTCATAGTTATTGTGTGGACATACACTATTCGAAATAGAATTGTGGTAGGTGGCTTGCATTTTAGTAGGCTAGCGCAACACTCGCTTCGCCGCAAAATTGTCTAACACATTTTGTTAAGTGTTGTTGTAGAATTTTATTAGGCTATTCACCCCCTCTAGCCATTAGGACCTTTCACGCGGTGAAGAGGAAGGATGGTGGTCGGGCGGGTGCGGTGGAGAGCGCCGCTGTGGAGCACAACGTCCATTCGAGAGTGGGGTTCGAGAATGGGTGTAGGAATGGCGGCGATTCGGGAGGAAAGTGAAAGCAGAGTTTTTTTTAAGCAACGTGAGATGGGTGTGGCAGATGGGCGAGTGACGGTGTTGAGCTGTTGGGACGGATAGAGGCTCACCAACACATTGCGTACATGTATGGGCTATTTGTCGACTAAAGCCAACCTGTTATAAAACTTCAGCTTCTATTTTCTACTGCCTCCATTCCAAAATAAGTATTGCTATGATATTCGTATTGGTCAATTTTTTTTAAAATTGAACTAGATTTATAGTAAATATTAGCAACATTTATATCTCCAAATAAATTTGTTATAAAAATAGATACAATGCCCTATCTTATGATACTAATAATGTACTATAATATATTACATCTATCCCAAAATAAATGTCGTCATGGTATCCGTGTCGGTTAAACTTTTTAAAATTTAACTAGGTTTATAGTAAATATTAGCAACATTTGTATATCCAAATAAATTTGTTATGAAAATAGATTCAACGATATATCTAATGATACTAATTATATACTATAAATATTAATATTTTTTATATATATTTTTGTTAAAGTTAAAAACATTTGACTCTTTGAGAAATGAGAACGACACTTATTTTAAAACGGATGGAGTATTGTCACTCCTAGCTAGAGCTAGCTACCAAAATCATTTGTGGGGCAGGGCCACAAACTCAGGTAACCAACATTTTAAATACTTAGGGCTTATTTGGATTCTTTCCTCTAAATTTCAGAGGTTAGCTGTCATTTCATATTAGTGCTTTAGACATAAAAAATAAGTTAAAGTCTCTGAAGTTTAGATACAGGATCAAACAGACTTTTACCTCGTTGAATACTGCTCTAACTCCTCGCTAGAATCGGTGCATGCGATGCGAATTTCAAACAAAAATATATAACTAATTTAATTTATTTTAGTCTAGAAAAATCTTTACGAACAGAAAAACCGCGGTTCCCTTCTCGGAAACGGATCGGCCGCCAGCCCTCCACAGTCCACACGCGTGCGTCCCCGGAAAACTCCGCCCAGTCACAGGCGCAGCGCAGCCGTCTCCTCTCCTTTCTTGACCCGCCACTCGCCGCTCGCGGGAATGCCGTCCCAGCCCCCGCCGGGCTCCACCGGCGGAAGCCCCCGGATCCAGGCGTCAGGCTCCACCGGCAGAAGCCCCCGGATCCCGGCGGAGCTCTCCGCCCAGGCCGTCCGCCGCGTAGTGGATTTTTTCAAAATAAATGAAAAACTCCGCCCAGTCACAGGCGCAGCCGTCTCCTCTCCCTTCTTGCCCCGCGCCGCCGCCACTCCGCCGCTCGCGGGAATGCTGTCCCAGCCCGCGCCGGACTCCACCGGCGGAAGCCCCAGGACCCCGGCACCGGGCTCCACCGGCGGAATCCCCCGGATCCCGGAGCTCTCCGCCCAGGCCGTCCACCGCATCGCGCGGAAATGCGTACGCGCCTCTCCCCCTCCCTGTCTCTCATTTTTCGTCTTTGCGCGCTGCGGGTTCCGGTGGACTAATGTGTTCCTTCGCTGCGTCTCTTAGACTACACTCGTCGATTGGTGTCTGGAGAGAGTGGAGGGCGGGGAGGGCAAGATCCGCGTCGCTGGAACCACCTTCACCCCGCAAATGGGCGAGCAAATGAGGCATCTCCTCCGCGGTTCCATTTATCGATTTCGTTTTCCCAATTACCCTCCCAAATGTTTGGAAAATTTGATCCCTTTCTTGTCCTCAATTACAGAAATTCAGTAGATCGGGAAATATGATTTTTTTTTGTTTGGCAATTTAAGAAATTAATTGTTAGCAAGAAAAAAAGAAATGCCAAACGATTTCCATTGGTACTCCATATTTGATCTCACGGTGCTGTAGTGTGCTATGCAAACAGGAAAGGAGCATCGTCCTCAAAGGGAAACATGAAAGTGGCAGGCCGAGTGTTCAGATCTTCTGCCATTGTGAAGCGCCATGCTTATCTCACAATTGAGTCCGAGGATGGTTACCAGATACGGATAGGCGGCCCCTTGAATATTCCCAAAACACGTGAGAATGGATTTTCTGAAGAGGTAATTGCTATGATTGGTCTCCAGGGACTGGAGTTTCGGAAGGTGCATTGCTACTATGGACAGCTCTGTGCACCAGTTCGTTATATTCTTTTTTGCTTTAATCCTTTAGATACCCATCTAGCTGATCCTAGGTAATTTAATTTCTTTGATTGGCTTAAGAAATGACCAGCAAATTCTCATCTGTATATATATCCATGACTTTATGTAGGTGTGCGAATCCTTTGGGATTGGCTTTCCAATTCTATGGCAAAGGCTTGTTAATCCAAAGATGGTGCCGGATAATGAACATGCACGATCATCATCAGAAACTACTACTGGTCCACCAAGTCCTTCAGTTGAAGATTACATGGCATACTTCTTAAGTGACAGCTTTAGCAGTAAAATCACATATGATTATGATTTAACAGAGAATGATTTCTACTCATCCGTAGGGTATAGTGGCAACACAGATGGACTTACTACCCAAAGCCCTTCGAACTTACCGGATGATAATGCAGGAAACATAACTGCATCTTTGGGATTATATGGCCTCAGAATGGGTGTGCCTGAGAAACCTTTGGCACCACCTGGAGAAGCATGTAATAGTGGCCAAGAAAGTTATCAGCATGAAAGTACGCAGATAGATGCAAGTAAACCGGAGATAGTTAATCGCTCCATCAGCTCTGTTTCAGTTAGGCAAAGTACAGGTTCCATCAGCTCCAACTCAAAAGTAGATGGCAACATATTGGCACCATCCAAAATTTCGTCAGTTGTGAATGAAGGTTACAGGAGCACAGTAGGTTGTGGTCAGGCTGACGAAGATGCTGATATTCAGCAAGAGAATATGCACAGCTGTTCAAGTGAGCATGGAATGGTTGCTCCTCCCCTTGACTGTACGTTCTCTCAACTAGGAGAACCAGGAATTCCAAAATCTGGGAAAGATTCAGTGAACATTGGGACTACAGATGCATTAGAACTACCAACTGAAGGGATGACTCCAAAGTTTGGAGCTATTCGAGGCTTGGAAGACAGTACTGGCAGGAGATTACGAAGTGGCAAAGTTCTTGAAATGCCTAGTGTTGGACCAATGAAGAGGGGCCACAAGCAGAAAAAGATCCAGCAAGAATCATCGAGTAAACAAATGGTTAATCAAGGAGCTACATCCAATGCAGATCTGACTTCTCATGAAAATGTAGGTTGAATTTTACACCTCGAATATTTCAGTTAACAACAGTTAATCTAATTTAGTATAATATTCTTTTGACACCCTGTCACCCTGATACTCGTTTTGGCTTGTGATTCACCCTTTACTCTGATCACAACATTTTTAGCACTCTACTTTTTATTATCTATTATTATGTGCATATCACCATCCATCGTTGTAGGTTTACACAATGTATAATATCCTGTTGCCACACCTTAGTTCCCTGAATAATAATCGGTAAAGATGAGTTGGGTGCTTCACTGATGTCTAAGGGTATGGGTAATATATTATTCCTATAAGTATTAACTTTCGGTAAGCCTTTTAAGAAGGATAATTGGGTAATCAACCGTAATTCTTCATGTTAATAAACCGTTGATGAAATATCTTGTCATGTGGTTATTTTTATATAAAACAATATCTGGGCTTGCTTTGTTGTCCTTTATAATCTTGCTTCCTATAAAACTTTAGCACAGATGGTGGGACATGCTGAGCGCAGCATGGGGAGATTGTGAAAAGTAACTCTGTTAAATATGCACCTTATATATGCTTAGCCCAAACTTGTTGGAAGTTCCTGCTTACCCAGCCACCATGTGCAGTAAAATGTAGTCTGTTTGTTACATGTTATGCTTGTTGTTGTACTTTGTTTCCATTATGACTAATACTTTACACAGCATAGTTGCGGGGCATAGTGGTATGCCTGTGCATGTTCTGTTAACATTGTACTGATCATCTCCAGTCATATGAAGCTTTGCTGGAATGTTGTCAAGCAATCATGTGACTTGTTGACTTGTTAATGGGCAAAGACCTGTACGGCCTATTTGGTAAATCTCATTAGATGACGATAATTGCAGGATTTTTCAGCTGCTGAGGTTGTCGTTGAAGAAAAGCTGGAATCACATGATTCATGCCATAAAGGTCAGTTTGATAATCTACAGAATTTCCACTTATTCTTGAGCACTAGTCCTGTCCATCATATCACAAAGGTTGGTTTAGGAGCTAAATGCCACTAACTCTGTTTTCAGTATGTTGTTTTGAACCATGAAAAAGAAGGCTATGTATGTATCAACTCGCAAAAAGTACTAATAACAAACTATTGACAGGACGAGGAAGAACAGCAGAGGGGAAGAGGAAGAGGAAGAGGAAGCGGGAGTAGGCACGTCTCTTACTCGAACTGGGTGTGAAACTTGTGTACTGTTTGTTTGTCAGCTTGAGTAGCTAACTTATGTAGATGGGTCGTGCGTGCCATGGGCAGATGGTGCAGCTAGTTTGTACTCCTTGCCCCTTAGTTACTACGCATGATACTTTTGCGTGGGTTGTTTTTCGCCAGTCATTATCGAGGTAATTTGTAGGGTCGGTAGTGGGGCGGTTCAGGACAGATTTATGTTTTAAATTCTGGTTTCGGTTGCGGGTGTGTGGAGGCTCCACCCGAACAAATCTACCCTGTTTTCATCCCTAGTAATTTTGCAGGCCAAAACCACCAATAGTGACATATCGTTATTTTTCTAAAAAAATTATCAAGCAGTACATCAAATTAATAATTTCTTACTCGTACATACCTACTTTAACAAGGTCGTATTAGTCACTAGCTACAATGCAAACAAATCTTCTTGCACAACTGTAGGGCTTTATGCCATATTCCTTTGTGGTTTTGACGATCAAAATGACAACCCAATAAGTAAGGCTAACATATGTACTAAGATGTGTCAGATGTATTCACTTAGATCCTAGGGATGCAAGGGGTCAATAAGTGTGCGAAATCAAGAGAAGAAACCGTGAAGAATCAAGAAGCAGTGGAGAGAGAACTGAATCACTTGATCATAGGGTGCCGGATCAGTCAGTGAAGATCACGAAGGAGATGGTGTAGAGAAAGTCTTTGCATAGTATCACCCGGCGGATCATTATAGTGATAAATAGAAGGTTGCACGAATTGGTGTAAGATCGTGATAGATGACGGACTAGAGGAGAGTGAATAGTCGTTTATAAATTAATTGAAGTTCCTTAGCTGAAGTTGGGCTCATATTTTTTTTTCCAGTGTCATGTTGATAAAGTAAGACCAAGAGTCCGAGTTACATGTGTAGGAGATAGATCACTTGCTGTTCAAACAAGATCACACTTCTGTTAGATTGTTACTGATTTATTAATCAGAGTTTGGAAGCTACTACCTAGTTGGTCGTTCCAATGTACGCCAACAAGACAACAATTCACTTGCAATGTAGTTTAGCATGCACAAGGTGCTTCCAAACCACCACTTTTACCCACCTGTGATCTCACGTACTATTCTTTTTTTTTTTTATGTGCTATATACTGATGAAGTCAATTTGGTCACAACATAGGAGTACATATTTGTAGTAGCAACAACCCCAAAAAAAACCTTTTTCTAAATTAAATAGAGAAGAAGTCAGAAAAGGTTGGTATTTCTTTAATTGAGACTGAGAGGAGTAACCGGAGGTAAACCACCAGGCCAAATGTAACGGTTGTGGTGTCATCAACATCAATCAACAAGGGTCCAAGCCATGTCTCCCTCGAAGATCCAGTGGCAGACCTCAATCTGACCAGGTTTTCCACCGAGCGCGACGAACGCCCCGTGATTGGGGCTCCAATCCGACGTCTCGAGATGGCAGATGGCCACGCCATGGTTGATCTTCCGGTTGGAGTCCACGTCCAGGATGTCCGCCTCGTACAGCCGGACCCGTGGCACCGAGTGGCAGTAGTACACCAGGTACGGGAACAGGCTCTGGTGGCACGACACGGACCGCGTCACTCTGCCGCCGGCGATGCCCGTGATCTTGCCAAGCCGGACGTACCTGCCGCTACCCGCCGTGGACTCCGTGCTGCGAACCGCGATGTTGCTGCCCAGCATCTCCACCGCGAAGTCCAGCATGTCCTCGGCCGACGTCGTGCACCGCTTCGTCTCGCCCTGGCTGGGCGGTCGCGCGCACTCGGCCACCGTCGACGCCACCACCTGCCTCATTGACGTGCCCGGCGGCGCTCCGAACAGCGCTGACACGGCGTTCTCCTCGAACGGGATCTTGGTGGCAATGTCCCTCGGCAGGAACGCGCGGTGCGGCATCTTGTCGGCGATGTCCGGCATTGGCATTCGGTTGCCCATCATGAGGTCCCGCTCCCGGAAGAACTTCCCTGGCTCCGGCGACCACTTGGGCAACCGGTGCCCAGGAACCGCCGTTGCGGCCGTCTTGGACACCTCCATCTTTGACATGTTCTGGTACTCCTTGAACTCGACGCCTTCGTTGGAGTAGGCGTTGAACGTCGTGTTTTTGCCGGAGTACTGCGTGAAGCCGATGCGGTGGTTGGGGTTAGAGCCCTGGTCGTACCCCTTGAACGCCACGCTCGCAGGGTTGGTCGACTTGCCGTAGCTGTCGAAGTCGGCGGCCGCACCATTGGCGTTGTTCGCGTACGACGTGAAGCTGTCGTCGCCGACGTTGGCTTCGTCCCTGTACGCCTTGAACTCGTCGACGCCCGCATTGCTGCCGGAGGCGTAGCTCCGGAACGTGTTCTGGGGCGCGTTCCCGTCGAGGCCGTAGGAGGCGAACGTGTCGTTGAAGCCGTTGGCCTTCTCGCCGTAGTTGATGAAGCCGGACGCGACGGTGTTAGAGTTGTTCCCGTAGGTCTTGAAGGACTCGCCTGCGCCGTTCGCGGTCTTGCCGTAGCCAGTGAAGCTCTGCACGCCGGAGTTGGCGTCCTGCGAGTAGGCCGTGAACTCGTGCGTACGGCCGTTGCCCGTGTTGTCGTAGGTGGCGAAGGTCACCGCCACCGTGTTGGCCTGTCCAGCGTACCCGGCGAACTCCCCGGCTCCGCCGGTGGCTCCGGTGGTGTAGGAGTTGAAGCTGGAGGTGCCGACGTTTCCCCCCTCCTCGTAGTTGGCGAAGTCGTCGTTCTGTCCAGCTAAGGATGACCAATATTATAATACCGTTTTCTATATCGTGATATCGTTTCCTAATTTTGCCAAACATAAAAATTTATCATTTTTAATTAGTTTTGCAACCATTTTCAATCATTTTTTACTCTTTAATTGCTAAAATATAGAAATATCCTGAACTGACCGCTTTCGTTTTCTATAATATAATAGTGTGAGTCTGTCTACCCAACAACCGTGTGTTTCAGCAAAAGGTAGCACATGGTTGTTTGCTGAGTGCAAAACACACGATTTGTAACGGAGGAAAAAGCATGTGTTTTAGCATAAGCTAGCACATGGTTGTTGGTTGCTTACATAACACATGATTTCCAACATAGCAAAAATCATGTGTTTTAGCACAAGCTAGCACACGGTTGTTGGCTGCTTCTAAAACAATGGATTTTTAAAGAAGACCCACGTAGAGAAAATCTGTTTATAATTTCTGTGCAACTCAAGAGTAAAACAGTACAGCCCATTAACTAAAATTATAAATTAGCTCATTTAACAATAGCAGCCCATAATAAAAGCCAAAAACCATGAATATATAGTAATATAAAGACTTGGGATAAAAGCAAAGCAAAAACAGATCTGCTGCATGGGGAAAGCCTCTGCTCTGCTCACGCAGAGCAGGGGAAAGGGGGAGACATCAGATTGCAAAAAAGAACAGAAAATTTCAAGAAGAAGCACTACAAGACTGATCCATACCTCATCAGTAAAAGATAATATCCTAATCTTTTGAATCTACTTTCTGAAAAAGCAAAAGAAAAAAACAATAGCAACTCAGATCAAAGACTAGGAGAATATAGATCTATAGAAAAGACATTTAGGATGGCAAAGATGGCCTGCTGCTTGTGCTTGCTACAACAGCAGAGCATGGCCCTGGTTGCTCAGTGTGCATAAGAAGCAGGTCCAGCACTTAGGGGTTCAACCAATTATTTCGATCACACCCTAGTTCCTCAACCAATTATTTGCAGACATACAAATGGCCCTAGCATGCGGCTGGTCATAATTTTCTATGCCAAGTGCAGACATACAACTATGCACAAGGAGCAAATCCAACACTTGGGGGTTGCGATGTGGTCTAAAAGGTTAGAAACACAGAGAGCATCGTGCACAGAGAGCATGAGATCACACACACATGTAGCTAGCAGAGATCACACACACACAAATCGAATTTTCTGGGCCAATTTTTCTAAAAGTAATTCTACAGCCACACCACTCAGCAATCCTCAACTAATCCTCAACTAAAATTACAAATATATCTGTTATGCATTTGCTATATTTCTATTATAAATAAATTATAGAACAAAAATAAAGAAATTGCACATTTGACATAATGCAACATGTACTTGCTGCTAATATAATTATACTATATATATATACAATTTAAAGATCCGGCTCATGCAACTTGTACACGCAAAGCAGGGCAAAGGGGCAAAGATCATATCGAAGAGGAACCACAAACCTCAACAGCCAAGGTTAGTACACCGATCATTTGAATTCAATCTCCTTGTGTGTGTTAGATGCATGGAATATGTAATGATGAGAAACCTTCTAACTGTCAAAATATGAAATCTGGATGTTATAATAGAACATGAATCTAGAAAGAAGAACAAGGCAGCATGAAATATCAGAGGCACAATATCAGATTTAGAATTATGAGGAAAAGATTCGCCAAGAAGAAAGCAATAATAATGTAAAATTACTCCTAATTCAAAACAGTTGACACAAATAATAAATAAGTAAAAACTAATGGCTTCTTCATTTTCTTGTAGGTTTCAATTGCTTCCCTTATGCAACTAATACAAACACTAGTCGAGTTTGATCAACTACTTGAGGTAAGAAACACAATTCAATGATGCAATGAAAAGAAGAAGAATCTGATAAAAAACTATATAAGTACTCAGCTGCTTGCTTTTTTTTATGAAGCAGAATAATATGTATGTCACAACAAGTAGATGTCATGATTATCCAACATCAATGAACTCACAAGAAGCAATTAAGGAAGTGCAGTCAGCTCCTTACTAAATATTTGCAGGCACAAATTGTTCCAGTGACCTTTCAAATACCTACAGATACAAAAAGATGAACAAAATCATTGTTTAGAATAAAAAAATGCCAACATAAGAAGGTTATTTTTTGACTAAAATATATTTCAGACTGACTACACTTAGGAAGATGCAAGTAGGCTACACTGAACTTATGATGGAATAGATCAGGAACTCTTAGGAAGATAATCAGACTGACTGAAATACGCAGGTAAAATTTATAATAACAGTATACAAAAATTACAATTCAGACATATGCAAATTACACACATATGTGCAATGTAATTTCAGCATAACAGTACTTTAATTTCAATGCTTCATTATAAACTGTGCAACAACATGAAGAGATGCAAGGATCATTAACAAAGATGATACTTGGAAATAACAGGAATGAGGTAAAACTATATTATATATGCTTGTCAAACTAGTTGTGTTATATTATAAATGGTAATCATTCTTATTATCAAACAAATAAAATAGAATATGAGACTTGAAGATCTGGATGGAATCTTTAGACCACAAACTGACTGGTCAATATCAGAGTCAAGGTTGTCATATGAGGTAGATACAGACAGCTGAGCCAATTTGATTATATTTATAAGCAATACAAATATGTACTAGCATCAAAGTAAAACTTATCTTTGCAAAAATAGGATGGAGAAATGACAATCGTCGCTGATTATGATGGAGCAACAACAAGCATAGCTAATGATGATAGATCTAAAATTTAATAATACCATTGGCAAACTGATATATTCAATAACATGGACATTGATGAGGTACATAAACAATGATCTCTTCAACTATTTTAGTCCACACTGAAAAAAAAATTATTTATATTATAAATGACATTACTCAAAAACTAAGACTCCTGCTAATATATTTACAGGTGCAGCATGAAAATCAAGATGATTAACTAACAATGGGAGAAAATGACTTGAGGATCATAGCAACAGAACCAACAAGTTCAGATATTACATCAGCTATAACAGATGATAATAAGCACGTAAATGGCAGCCAGGAACTGACGGAGGAAGCAAGTGAAGAATTCATAAAAAATGAGCAGGTTGCAGCATCTGAAGGGAACAATGCACCAATCAACAGCAAGTACACCCCACAACTATCGATGGAATTTAAGACTAGGGATGATGCTCACCATTTCTTCAATTTCAATGCGTTCCTAGCCAGATTTCAAGTTCCATAACACATACGACAAGAACTCAAAGTAAGAAGAGAAATAATGAGGTAGGCAAAGTGACAATAAGATGCACTCGTCAAGAAAAAGAAAAGGAACCAGAGTCTTTAGGGCAAGAAGAAGCTGAAGTAGACAAGGATGTTGGAAAGAAACCGATAAGAAAAAGGAAAACAAATGTTCAGCAGAAGTCAGATTATCCTTGTGTTATGATGGTGAAAGAAGGAGGTGTATGGAAGATTAAAACTCTTGATTTGGAGCATAATCATGAGCTATGCCCTAGAGACAGGAATCAACTATTTTCTGGTCACAAGTATATGACAGAAATAGAAAAAGAACTTATCAAGATTCTGAACGATAATAATATCCCGATGAGGAAGATGGTTTCTATTCTATCATATCTGAGAGGGGGCTTACAGCTCTACCGATAAAAAAGAAAGATATCAGCAACTATAGGACAAAGCTGAACAGAGAAGTTAAAGGATCAGATATGACACAAGTACTGGATTATTTTAGAAAGAAACAAACTGAGGATCCATCTTTCTTTTACAAGTTTGATTTAGATGAGGACAAGAGAGTGAAAAACTTGTTCTGGATAGACTGTTCTTCTATGAAATATTATGCAGATTATAGAGAATGTGTAAGTTTTGACACGATATATATGACCAACCGATACAACTTACCTTTTGCACCATTTGTTGGAATCACAGGACATGGGTAAAGTTGCCTTTTTGGATGTGCTTTTCTGCATGATGAGACAGTGGACACTTTTAAGTTGGTATTTCAAACTTTCCTTAAAGCAATGGAAGAAAAACACCCTCAAACGATCATCACAGACCAAGACATGACGATGAAATTAGCAATAGAGCAAGTCTTCATAAACACAAAGCACAGAAATTGCTTGTTCCACATAAAGACCAAATGCTACAATAAGAATGTCAAGGTCTTTGCAGCAAACGAAGGACTATATGAAGACTTCAAAGATATAATGAACAATAGTCTAACAGTGAAAGAATTTGAACGACTTTGAAAGAGAATGATTGAGGAAAGAAACCTTCAAGGGAATCATTACTTTTCCAAAATGTGGGAAATGAGGAAAATGTTTATCCCGGTCTACTATAAAAATGACTTCTTCCCTTTCATACAGACCACATCTAGAAGTGAGGCAACAAATGCGAGGTTCAAAGACAATGTAGGGCCAACCTATAGTATCATTGGCTTTCTAAAAGAATACAATCGGATTGTTGATACCATAAATCGAGCAGAAAGGCTAGAGGACAGCTATAGCAAGCAGAAAAGGCCAAAGAAATTTATATTCGGCTACGAATATAGAGCAAAGCAGTACAACAGCTATAAAATGAAATATATTCAAAAGTTCCATCTACAACTCAAGGCAAACATCAAGGTTGAACTACAGAAAACCAAAGATGGGAAAACATTTGAGGTGTGGCAAAAAAGTAACCAGATTCGTGGAGGTTCATAGGTTCAGAGATATACAAGAAACACTTGACCTAACGTAAGGCGAAGAAGAATTTACTCATATGTGCAAAATTCAAAGAAAGATGGGATACTCTGCTCTCATATCCTGAAAATAGTCATTGAAAAGGAAATCAACACAATTTCAGATAAATACTTCTTAGACAGGTAGAGAAAAAAAGGATATGAAGGTATATGTTGAAAGACAAGAAGAAGAAACAGTTGCAACAAGCTCATTGTTAAGATTCAACAAATTATCTAGGAAGTTAACAATACTGAATTCAAAAGCAGCAAAAAATGAGGAAGCCATGCAATACCTTATGGCAGAATTCGACAAGATGAAAATCAATTTAGATATAATGTTATCTGCTCAGCAAACAGGTAAAGCACAAAATGACCAGCAAGGAGAAACTATAGCAGCACAAGCTAGAGATCCATAGACTGAAATAGATGATTCAAAAAGAATTCAGAGAAAGGAAAGACCACTTAAATCAGTCAGAATGAAGACACATATAGAAGAAATAAAGAAGAAACTGGTGGCAACAGAAAAGAAAACAAATGACATAGATAGTGCAGGTAAAAAATTTCAGGACATACAAATAGAATTTCAGTACATACAAATAGAATTTGAATTCAAATGCAAAAATTCTTATTGATATGAACTAATAATGTTTTGTAGGCTCCCTAGTGAATCCAAAAAAAAAGAAGAGGAAGGAAATATCAAATGATAGCATTGATCACCAAGCAACAGAACACTGAGGACATGGTAATCAAAGATGATCAATAGAAGAAAAGCAAAAATTATCAATCAGAAGGAGGGATGCAGTCAAATTCAATAGCCAATTAATTTATGTAATTTGTTTAATTAACAGGATGTTACATTCTTAAATTAAATTATTCTCAGAACTACAATTGCATATACTGAGAACTAAAATTACAGTGCCCAGTAGCTGTAAATTACATTGTTGGTGATTGCAATTGTGTAAAGAGGAAGGAAACATCAAATGATAGCATTGACCACCAAGCAACAAAACACTGAGGACATGGTAATCAAAGATAATCAATAGAAGGAAAGCAAAATTTATCAATCAGAAGGAGGGATGCAGTCAAATTCAATGGCCAATTAATTTATGTAATTTGTTTAATGAACATGATGTTATATTCTTAAATTAAATTATTCTCAGAACTACAATTGCATATGCTGAGAACTAAAATTGCAGTGTCCAGTAGCTGCAAATTACATTGTTGGTGATTGCAATTGTATAACTGAATATTTTATTTGTCTTAGAGGACAAAAAATTGATGTGTGCTGGCACAAATCACAAAAAACAAACTTCAATGTGTTAGCACAAATCATATTAAATAATTTTTTTTCTATGTAAGGACAAGAACAAAAAATGAGATGTGCATTGGTACAAATCAGAATTATCAAAGTTCATGAAGTGTTAGCACAAATCACAAGAGACAATTTTTTTTCTATGAAAGGACAAGGATAAAAACTTAGTGTATGTTGGCACAAATCAGAATTATTAAAGTTCATGAAGTGTTAGCACAGATCACAAGAGACAATTTTTTTTCTATAAAAGGACAAGGACAAAAACTTGGTGTATGTTGGCATAAATCAGAATTATCAAAGTTCATGAAGTGTTAGCACATATCATAAGAGATATTTTTTTTCTATAAAAGGACAAGGATAAAAATTTAGTGTATGTTGGCACAAATCAGAATTATTAAAGTTCATGAAGTGTTAGCACACTGTTTGTCTATCTAGGACCAGTACGAAAGTATATGCGGCAACACACTGTTTGTAAAGCCATGGATGTATTACATAGAAGCTTCTATACGAACACGGTAAGAACATAGATGGATGGGTGAGGAAATAAAAAAAACAGAGAAGTTGTACAAGGAAGGCAGGTACTTGAAATATAAAGCAAAGAGGGCTCGTGGCTGCATCTTGATGAGAGAAGTCAATTGATTGCAAGTAAATGAAGTAGCAGACATAAATTCAACTGGAAGTAAATGCGGACAAGACAACTCATAGGCTCTGTAGCAAACAATAATTTTGGGTAAAGTCTATAATTCTCATTAATTATAGTTAGCAGCTACATAGGAGCACTTATAATTTTGCAAGAGAATCGATAAATGACAACAGTTAAATATGTACATATTTCTTTGAGCGCAGCTGTATCTTCCCATTTTTTAGATAATGAGCCGTATGTTTCTGCAGTGACGGAACTAATATGTGAACAAAGAACAATAAATATCATCATTAGAGGCTGAAACTACGACATGGATATTCCTATGACTTACAATGCAGATACATTAATCTGGTAACAACGTAGCAAGGAATCAAGAGGGGGAGAAGGAGCAGGAAGAAACATTATGAAAGAAAGGAGGCTTGAATTAGTAAATCTTCTCGAAACAGGAAGACCACAGAAAAGGCAACATGCTTATAATATTGTTGAGCAGTCACAGCCATAGTTTGGTGCCATACAAGCATAAATGCGCGCAACTCTTTTTTTACCAGACAATTAGGAGGCATGTGCAAAGGAAAAGCGTACTGGTCAGAAACATGCATTTTAATTTATTTGGAAATGGTTTCTCATAGTAGAAAGGTCAATAAGTTCATATAGCATATTGGGGAGCATCGAAACTATTAATCGAAGATTAAAAATTTAGTGTTTTGCCTCCTTGAATAAAGACATGCTGCTTGAAATCTAGAACAGACTCCGAAACAACAGAGTGCTTGGAAAGACTATAGGATGGAACACCACATTAGGATGTCCAAAACAGGGAAAAGGAAAAAAAAGGGCATAAATCAACAAGTGTCAATAAGTGGCAATACCTGAGTTTCCTTTAAGGTGTACTGCTCCAATAGCGTTTTCTTCTCCTCATGTGTGAGCACCTGATGCTTAGGATCAAGAACATGCTCCTCGATGTTTATAAGCAACTCAGCCTCCTGTTCATTACTTCAGTTATCAGAAATCATGACATAGAAGATCACTGATTATTTCACAATAGAATGCGAGCCAAGCAATGAGTCAAATTGGAGCAGCTTCTAGGTGTGCAGACTAACCTAGAAAACTTCCAAATGGATCTTTGGCTCCAATTCTATGAGAAACGACTTTGCAAATGGAGTTAGGTTCTGCTGAAGTACTAACACGGCTCTGGAGACATTCTCATGCGTCATGAATCATCATTTCAATGTACTTCTTGATGTGCTTCATCCCTACCTTGTCATCGTTGGGAAAGACATATCTGATCAACGAACAAAAACCAATTACACTATTAGGAGGACTACGAAGCGCAGCTTCAAATACTGAACTTTGCTCTAATTGGCTGTCATTTTTAGGCTGCGGCTGTAGGCTGTAGCTGCATGGTAGCTGTTCTAGAAGCAGTAGAAATTTATTTGCTGTCTGCAGCCACAGCTACAGCTGCAAAAAATCTGCAACGAGTACAGCCCAGGTAAACAAACCAGCTACACACCACCAACCAAATCTTTTATGGACACTGCATTGAACTCTAATGTGAATATACCCAGCAGATGAATCATCCTTTTCTCTTTTATCCAAATGACAGAAAATCTTTTTCTGACAACGAACAAATACAGGAACGATGTACGGAAATTTCAAGATTGAATTTCTGATTGTAATACCGTTTCCGACCGTTTTCATCCCTAGTCCCAGCGAGCCCTTCCGTTTGAACGAGTCAACGGGTCCGCTCTTCCCACTGGAGTAGACCGCGAACTGGTCAGAGCTACCGCCGCCGCTGTTGCCGTAGCTGCTGAAGTTCCCGCTCTCGTAGTTCTTGAACGGCGCGGCGGAGGCAGCGCCGCCGCCTCCGGCGGCGGCGGCACCATCCACGGACGTGGACGCCGCCGCCGACCAGGACGCCGCGGGGGTGGACGGGCAGAGCAGGGACGCCGCGGCACAGAAGTCGCGGATGCGGGAGGCGAGCTTGCCCGCGGAGGCCAGCGTAGAGAACGTGGCGGCGTCTGGCGCCGAGAGCGGTGACAGCTTGGCAAAGAGGAAGGCCGGGTGTGGGTGGTTGCCGCGCACCTTCCTGTTCCAGTACCGGATGAACGCCGCCTTCGCCGTGAACGGGTTCACGGGCAGCGACCACGCCGGTATGATCCGTGGTAGGCCTCGCGGTAGCGGCGGCGGCACCGGAGGAGGCGGCGACGGGGAGGCGGCGTTTGACGACGCAGAAGGTGGTGATGGCAGTGGGAATGCGCGTGTTAGAGGACAGAGTAGGAGCAGCAGAATGGAGATGGTGAGGAGGAGATGAGCGCTGCGAGCGGACGCCATGGTTGCAAGGTGTTGCCAGGGGTTTGGAAGCGAGGAGCTGCGATGTAGAGGGAGATTTATAGGGGTGGTGAGTTCGGAGGGAGGGCGAAGGGGCGTGATGTGTGAAACAGGTGAGCGAGTTTGGGGTGTGGTAGTGTTGGAATTCGTACCGGCACACTGATGCCATGCATTGGACGGAGTTGGAGGAGCCAGAGATTCTCAAAGGAGATGTTGTTCTCCTGTTTCAGTCAACTGTGAGTCCGGGGGCTCCATTTCACGTTTGGGCATTGTTTTTGTTTCGATAGAGTTTGCATCTTGCATGCATGGCGAATATATGAACCATCCTGCTGTTAACACTAATTGTCCTACTAGTACGCCACACTTGATGGAGTAGCAGGAGGCATATTTGATGCAGCAGTGAGCGTACAATGTATTCACGTAGGAGTACTTCAAGAGTGTGGCATGCTATGCAGCACGGATACGGATATACGTATCGGTATCGGAAGGATGCGGATACGTGGATACGGCAATTTTCTAAAAAAATCTGATACGCGGATATGTTTCACTATTTTAAAATTAAAAAGATAATAATGCATATTAAAACTAATAACAATAAAACATTGTAGTCTACTTAACTACTTAAGTTCTATTATTCATTTTACTATTAATAAATGGCATTCAGGCTCGCATCAACTCCCTATTTTCTCATTTGTTTCACTCTCATCCACATTCCACAACATCAAGCTGCAGAGTAGATCGAGTAGATCGAGAACGGAAAAAGGAGACGCCATCTACTCATATTTGGAGACGCCAGACGCCATCCACTATATACAAAAGAAAATCAACAAGAAATTAAGAAATGCAAAAACAGAGTAGATCGAGAATGGACAGAGGAACAGGAAGTGTGGACCAAAGAAATCAAACAACAATAAGTCATGAACTGCAGAAATATAGTAGATCGAGAACAGGGAAGGGGATGAACTCACGGGAGGTCGCTGGACGCCTGGATCCATGTCGCAGGGACAGAGACGTTGCCGGCGGCCAGCGAGCAGGGGCGGAGGCTCGTCGCTGGCGAGCTAGGGCGGAGGCTCTTCGCCGGCAGCCGGTGAGCAGGATGGGCATCAACACGCATGTTCGCTGGAGGCGGCGCGAAGTGCAGGGGGTGTCGGGGGCTAGCGTTGGGGATAGAGGAAGGGAGTGCGCGAGTGTTTGTTGGGCTAGGCCGTATCGAATGGGTGGGCAGATACGTATCTGCCGATGTACTCAATATTCGCAAAATTAATAAAAAAACGGATACTCTTCCGATACGTATCCATCATGTATCGAACGTGTATCGGTATCAGATATGGGATACGGCACCTTCCTGGCGTATCCGTGTTACATAGGTGGCCTGCTCTGTCAGCTCTGCAGAACTGACAAAGGAAATACCCATAAGCTGTCAGCTCTGCATTGCAGAACGTTTCAGGCTTCAAGAGCGTGGCATGGACTCGAATATCATTGGCATTGTTGGCGCTCATGGTTTGAGTGGTGTTTCTGTAGATAGCACGTTAGCACCAATGCGATGCATTTAGGGCCTCTTTGGTATGGCTTATATCGGCTTCAGCTTCATCTATTTTGCGCAAATCGAGGCACTGTAGTGTGAAGCCGTTTTGTAAGCCGGGGTTAAAATGAACTAGAAGCCGGAAAAAACCAGTTTTTCTGGCTTCACCGGCTTTAGCTTCATCGGTGAAACCGTTTTGGATGAGCCGTGCCAAAGGGGCTTTAGTTTACAAGTTTTCTTGAAAATCTCTTGAATGCATGCATATTTTACAGAATGCAGTGGTACTTGTACTTGTACATATAAGCTAGTAGGTCGTTAGTTTTCAACACATCTCCCTTTGTCTTTCTGTTTGCATACCAAACATTCCAGAAAGAACTATTCATAAATCGATCATGCATAGTATTCGCTAATAAGGAATTCTGTCTGATTCAAACTCGTCAGCCGGGTTGTTCTGCAAAAATTGACACCAGCCAAATGGTGGCGATGGGCCTTTGACCTAGCTTACTATCAAATCTTTGTGCACCAAAGACTGAGCACAACAATTAACATACGTTTGGAACGAAATTTCACATGAATCATATAAGAATTTTATAAAAATTCATACAGAAATTTCATAGAAAATAGTTCAACTTTATAGGAAAAAACTAGAAATAGACAAAAGTTTTTGTGTTCCAAACAGAGTCTTAGCCTTCCAGTACGTACAGCATAATTGAAAATAGGGTATTAAAGTTTCAGTAATAAAATAACAGGCTTGAGTTTTTAATAAAATAACAGTAATAAAATACCGGTAATAAAATAATAGTAATAAAACACCAGTAAGGAACATACTAAACAGAGTATAAGGCCCCGTTTGATTCTTAGAATTGAATTTATTTTAATAATCATAACTTAGACACATATTAATTAAGCTAATATGGTTGTATATGGATTATATTTGTATATATTATTGTTGGCTATACGAGAGAGATACTTATGTGTTACATTTCTATCGTAGGAGAGCGAGTTGAAGAGCGTGTTATAAGTTGTAAAGTATAGTGGTGGAATGTTCATCTCTCAACCTATGAATTTGAGATAGACTTATATGTAAACTTTGAAAAGTGGTGGAATGTCAAATTCCAACCTAAATAGCCTAATTTATTAAGTAGATTTCAATTCCTCCAAATAAAAGGATCCAAACAGCCCCTAAAAGTTTTTATTACTGAAAATTATATAGTATAATATAATGGAATACAAATACATTTTGTTATTTTATTTGTCAAGACATAGGAGCCTTATTTTGTTTCGCTCCAGTGCCATAAAATTCTAGGTACGGGCCTGAAACAACTCTAACCCAAAAGTACGTAAGAAATGGAACAACTACTATCCACCACTTCTACTATTATATCTCACAATATATCTTAATAGTGACCCTTCCACACTAAGCCTCAAAACTATTTTTCCCTAAAACCAGTATGATCTTTATATTACGAAAACAAGAAAAAAAACCCGAGGGTTTTGATTAGTTTCACATGCCTTTGCTAGAAATGTACTGTCCATCTACAGTCAGCCAGTCCAATATCCGAAGCCGCGAGCTACATCAAGGCCTTCTTCGGTAGAATCAAGCCTCAAGCCTGTGCAAGTCCAATAATAAAGCTAAAATGTTTGACTATTAGCTAAGTTATTATTTATCTATAAAAAAAATTTATTGTTATTTTTATCCCTCCCTCCTTCTACTTTCTAATATTTCTTATATTCACTTAGGTTGTGTTTAGTTCGTGAATTTTAGGAATTTGGTTACTGTAACACTTTCGTTTTTATTTGGCAATTAGTATTCAATCATGGACTAATTAGGCTCAAAACGTTTGTCTCGTAATTTCTAACCAAACTGTGTAATTAGTTTTTTTTTCTATCTACATTTAATGCTCTGTCCACGTATCACAAGATTCGATGTGATGACTACTATAACATTTTTTAGAAAATTTTTTTAGACTAAACAAACCCTCAGTGTATAGGCCCACCGTTGTATGGGCCATCCGCAACGGCACCAGCGATTTCGCTGGATGAGCTGGCGCGGAAGAAAATAAAAAAAGCAAAGGGATCTGACGCACCTAAGGTCCTGTTTGGTTGAGCTGTGACTGTGGGAAAAAGCTGCTGTGGGCTGTGAGCTGTGGAAAAGCTGCTGTGGACTGTGAGCTGTAGAAAAGCTGAAAGCTGTTTGGTTAAACAAGTATAAAATATACCTTTTATCTTTATCTCTCTTGAAATAACTATGGAAGAGCTTTTTATTCCATCAATTTCAAAAAGCAGAAAGCCAAAAGCCAAAAGTAGGGTCAACCCAGCTTTTAAAAATGAACTACAGAAAAGCAGCTGCTTCTGAAAAAGCACCATTCAAAAACAGCCCCTTTAATTGAGCTTTTGACTTTTGAGGCCAAAAGCCAAAGCCAAAAGACCAACCAAACATAGCCTAAAGCAAACGAGAGTGGGCCAGTGAAAGCAGAGACAGCTGATGTTTTCGGGGGTGGTGTGAGACATAGGACGAAACAGTCGCTAGCGAGTGCATTTTTGCGGCTCTCTCTCATCCACGTCGGACAAAACATGACGCAAGCCGGCGACGTCGCTGGCCCGTTGGGCACTCCTCTCTCTCCTTTCTTTTCGGCTTACCTTATAATCCAGTTTATTCGACTTCTTTTTTCAGCCGAAATAATATTTTTCTCTCACAACAATTCAGTCGGAACAGTGTTTTTCAGCAAATTTCAGCCAAACGAACGGAGCCGATATCTAACACTACACAATGATGCTTTAGCCCTGTTCGTTTCGACAAAATTTGGCTGCTCATACTGTTACTGATTTGTTACGAGAGAAAAACACTGTTCATCCACTGAAAAGACGGCTGAGGTACTGTCGAAAAACAGGACGTTTGTTTTTTAAAAATCCAGCATCACACCCTGTACATGCATCGTATGCTAGTTCTAATCTAAAAATATACGTTTATATACGTTTTCTATGTTAGTTGGCCGGAGGTGAGATAATGGTCAAGAATCATGCTGTAGTGATCAAAAGGAAGTCCAAGCATTGACGTCCTGCACTATAGCTCAAACCAGAGACGAAGCATTAATGACCTATAGTGAGAAATTTCTATATATCAAAGCAGGAAGGTTTGGTCGCCGCTCAGGGTGTCCATGTCGCCCAGAATTTTCCTGGTCGTTCGATTCAGCAATCGACGGTTCGTGTTGTCTCCACCGCTCGCTACAGTGCCTCAAACCTGCTACGAAACCCTCGTCGGCTCTCCCCGACCCCGACGCCCTCCTCCTCTCTGCTCTCTCTCTCTCTCTCTCTCTCTCTCCCTCTCTCGATCCATGCCGCCATGGCGACGGTGCACGGAGCACACGGCCCGGGCGGAGCAGCTGCGGCCTCCCCCTTCCTCCCCCCACACCCCCATGCCGTGCCCTCCCCCCTCTCTCTCCTCTCCACTCGCTACCTCTCTCTCCCGATGCGGCTAGGGCGACGATAGCCAGTGCGCGCAGCCGGCCTGACGTTGGCCGCCGCCGCTGCCGGCACTTCCGCGGGAAGCCTGGCCACTGGCCTCTACTGCCCGGCCGCTGCGTAGGTTAAGGTTCGCTCTCTCCCTTCCTCCCCCTCCCCTTTCCTCGCCGGCGCCAGGGACGGACGTCGATGTAGGCTTGTCGGATCGGTCTTCCTTGCTGGCGGAGTTCAAAACCGGCGGATCTGGTAGATCCGGTGCCTCCA
Source organism: Miscanthus lutarioriparius (assembly GCA_904845875.1). NCBI lineage: Eukaryota > Viridiplantae > Streptophyta > Magnoliopsida > Poales > Poaceae > Miscanthus > Miscanthus lutarioriparius. The sequence goes on along the minus strand of CAJGYO010000034.1, from coordinate 170,068 downwards.
TGGCCTAATCCGTCTGTCCTCCCGTCCGATCTGTGCAGGCAAGAACCTTCCGGAGGCCATGGGCGTTGGTGCCATGGTGGAGGACCATGGGCCAACGACGGCGCTGCCCACTGCCTCCACGGCGGCGGCGCCCATCCTCCTCCTCCTCTGCCCTCCCTCCCCTTACTCTCCCTCTCTCCCCTTCCCACCCGAGGCGGCGGTGAGTGCGAGGCGATTGCTTTCTATACTTCGGCTGCAGTTGTCGTGAGCTCAGGGTGGCATAGTCCCACCCGCCAAGCAGGCTGCAAGCCTCCTAAGAGCACACATGGTCTTAAACATTGGATTTGATACATTCGTGTCTTAATTCGATGAAACTCAAATTTAATTTGATACTCAAATGGTACATGTTGCTATGTTCTGGCTTCAGAGATACAGGTAGAACTACCCCTGTGTCGAGACTATAAATCAGCATTTATCTAGATGTTTGAGTTGCTTTATAGAATAGTTTTCTCATTGATATGTTTGTCTACAGATAGAGGACCTTTTGTAGCTCAGGCTTCTAGCAGGAAGGTAGCACGATTTTGTGGATTATGAAACAGTTATATTTATTTTAACAAGAGATTAAACATTCTGTATAAATGAAGAAGGTAGGATGTTAAGATCTGGAAATAGTTAATTAGTTGCTTCTGCATGGATTTACAATATTTAAGCAAGTTCAGGTGCCTCATCACAATTCACAAATTGGCTATTTTTATTCCAAAATTGTTTTTTCCCACAACTGCTGTACGTAAACTTAACACTAAATTTATGGTTGATGGCTTAAATACAGAATTCATGGGTGTAGGCCTCGAAGATGCAAATACACGGGTAAGGTAAATGTCATTTCCTTACTTCTTCCAATTTCTAATCTCTATGTGACTCTAGAGAAAAAAAAATACTCATCCTTCATGGTCGGTGTGAAAACAGAAGCTTTAGAATATTTCTCATGCAGTGAAGACCTGAAATAGTTTATTGTATTGGCTTCTATGTTTTGCTACGAAATGTGATCTACCACATCAATCATTTCATGTTTACAATTTTGAATGGTTTTACCATGTTAAATATAAAAAGAGCTACAATCGTTCAGTTCTTGTGCATGACATATCTACATTAAATTTCTAATATTGTTTCTATACAAATATTAAACATCTTCTTTACCTGTGTTTTAACCAGGTAATTTACAGACACGTGGGTGCGGACGATTTCGCTAGCTGAGCTGGCTTCCGAGAGAATAAAAAACAAAAAAACCTGGACACTCTGAGCAGCAGATGTCAGCGGGTCCGGAGGGGCGGACACTGTTGAATACTTCGGGAGGTGTGTGAGATAAGTGACGAGCAACTCGCTAGCTAGCTGTATTTTAACAGTACCTTTCATCCACGTCAGATATTGGCTGCGGCAGATTCAGAAAAATTGTTAGGGGGCTGAACAAAAGTGTGACAGCAACGTACTTTCGACTGTCGCTCGATCTTAAGTCTCAGGCCCACCTACATGATAGAACACTGTCTAAAAATTCATGAGGGCTCTAGGGACGCTCCAGGGCTCTGGTATCGGTAGGGGGGCTCGAGCCCCCCCCATACCGATGAATCCGCCACTGGATATTAGGGCAGCCGTAGTGGTGAGCCGACTCTCCGAGGAGAAAGAGGGCCACATAGATTCAAAACTGAATCATTAACTAGTCAACTCAGTACCTCTCCAGTGGTGTGGGACCCACACCGACTCATCCTTTCTTTTTTTCTATACCGGCCGCTGGTTTCCCCTTCCTCTATTCGCACCTGACGGCGCCGCATGCATGGCGGCCGTCTCCACCGGCAAGGGCCCATGCGGACGCGGCCAGGCGAAGGCGCAGGTCGCGGTCAGCGAGGGCCCGTGCGGGCGTGGCTGGGCGAGGGTGCATGCTGTCATCTTCTTTGACGAAGGTCGCGGCTAGCGGGGGTGCAGGTCGTTTCCATCGGCGAGGCTGCCAGTCGCGGTCCAAGCAGTGCCGGCGAGGGTGCAAGTCGTGCCCAGGCGAGGCTAGGGCCAGGGTCCGTGCGACAGTGGCGGAGCTCGTCAATTTTGACGCCTAGGGCCACTATCAAAGCATATATAATGTCTGCGCCGGATCAAGATATCGCCCGCACCAGGTCTATATATCGATTGATAACAAAACTAGCTTATAAATACATAAGTTGAGATGAATATGCCAATTTCATGCCTAAATCCACAACATAATCGATAAAAACATGAAAGTGGTTAAAAAATACTTTACTAACGATGGTTTGGTTTACCCTCGTTTCCCATAATTAGCATAGGGGCACGAGAAAAAAGGATTTTAATGTCTTTCTCAGGAAGAGCTCAACATTAGCATATAGAACTTAGATTTGAGAACTGAGAATGGCTGAATAGGATAAAGTTACCAATACACTAAAGTCAGAACATTCGACAGGAGAGTGGGAGAGGGAGAGTAGATGGGACCCCCACGGCCACACCTGCCGGGTGTGGGGCGCCAACACCGAGTCACCGGCCGGTGGTCGCCACTCATGCTCAGCCATCTAGTGCAGGCTGTCGGCTACGGCCAGGCGTCAGGCGGCTGGAGCAGACGAGCAAGGCAGTGACCGGTAGGGTCACAGGGAGCAACCAAGCCAGGGCCACAACCACGCGTGGTAGAGGAGCAGAGGACCATGGCGGCCGACGGGAGGTAGCTAGGGTTAGCACTTGGTGGTCGGCGCTCGCGACGAAGTTTGGAGAATCGGAGCAGAAGCCTAACGGGGAAGGGTGCTCGAGACACGCGAGTCCAGGCAGGCTGCGCGCTCTTCCTCAGTTCCTCTCTTCTCTCGTTGTTGGGCCAGATGGAACATATTTGGCCTAATGCCTAGGGTAGGCCAGGAATCTATCTGTACTATAAGAGGTCTTTTGGGCCACGCCTAGAGCCGTGGCCCTACTGGCCCCAGGCCCAAATTTGCCCCAACCGTGCGGGGGCGGCCGACCAGATCCCGAGCGAGCTCATCTCCACCGGCGAGGGTGCGGCCGTCTCCACCAACGAGGGAAGGTACAGGCGCGTCTATCTCCATGGATGGAGTAGGGTCACGTGGGTCTCCATCGGAGCTGCGTCCATCACAAGTTGGGGCTACACGAGGCCGAGGGCCTGCACGGCTTGTCCGATTCAATTTTTTAATTGGGAAGAACCGATGCAAGATCTTGCATCGACTCATCTCTCTCCTTGACGAGTCAATCTGCTCCAGCGGTTTCCTGCATTTGGAGCGGCGCCGAATCCATGTTGCGCAGAGACTAAATGATTGGTGAGTTGGGTGGTTGCCCTGGCATCTCCCGAGTCCCGACTGATGCAAAGTAGACCATTCGACGAAGAAATGAATTGAAATCTGTTGACACAAAAATGTGGCGATGTGATCAACACACAGTAAGCTGGAAGATCTGAGTGGAATGAGACCAGGGATCTGCTTGGCTTCAACACAGAACCAGCTGATTCTAAAAACCCAACGACGTGCCAGTCAATTTGACCTACAATTGACAAGGAGAGAAAATTTTATCAGTAATTTAAGGTGGAACATGTCGGTGTTGCACCAAACAGTTCCAAATATATGGCTAGATAGATGATTCAGTAAGGCTATCGACTAAATAGTTGATATCCGGTGTATTCATAAGAAGCGATATAAGAAAGCATCATCGGCTAAATGGAACATGATCGATATAAAGTGTCGAGCCGATAAGTTTGAAGAAAATAGTATAACATGCAAACAAATCGACTGTCTAATATAAATGAATCTACAAACAGTTTGAATCTAATCTATTATTATCAACAGTGAGGTTCGATCGGATCGATGCAGCTATGATAATGATAATAAACTAAAGCCAAAGAATCTATAAAACCATCTATATGTTGACAGATTCATGAAAACATGCTATATGTGTGATAGTATAGGTAAATCGGCTAAAATAGCCGATGCAGTCATAGCAAACAAACAAAGTACATATCTTGATCGTGAACAAAGCCACTAATCGATAATTTCTAATCTAAAGTCTTACCAGTGAGGTTCGACAGGATCGATGCAGCTATGACAGTGTCATTAGATTAGATCTTATTAACTAGTGGGTTTATTCAAGATTAAAACATGTCTTTGGATGCATACTATATTTGACTAGAATAGAGATAAAACAACTGATCTAGCAGAATTAAGCCATCAATTATAAGATTTTAAGCGTGACCAGATCAAAAGACAACCAATTAAGATGATGTGATGCCGATCTATCTCTATCTCAATTAGGTGGTTTTGTTATAATTAATGAAACATTAATTATAGCAAGATCGATAACCGGTAAATCAGCCAAAAACAACAAGGAAAATCTTACCAATCTTAGCAAATTCGATAACTGGTGATATTGTATTAAATAACAGGTTATTTAACACAAGATCGATAACTGATCTGTATTGTGATTCGTAAGAGATCAATCAGCTGATGCAGCCTTATAAACTATGATACAGATCGATAACTAACTTATATTATGACTCATAAAAGATTAATCAGCTGATGCAGCTTTACAAGCACAATACAAGTCATGACGGTACTCACAAGCAAGCCAAAGGTCGATCAGTCAATGCAGCCCTGTTTACTGAAGAACTCGCTGAGATCTACAGTACTTCTACTCCTAATGCGATGGCAAAAGCCAGAAAGATTGTATTGATTGAATGCTTACGTTCTTTTACAATAACAAGAGTCTAATATTTATACGTAGAATCTAAACATGAATCCTACTCAAATACAACTTATTACAATTCTTGGAATAAAAGAAAACTTCCTAACTTAATAATAACTTGGATCCCAATTTTCCTTATTCATAGAGTCTGACACATCTCTCTGGCGCCACTCAAGTATAGCCCATTGACCTCGTCTGCTGACATCATCCATAAAATAGCCGATTTTGACATCACATCTAAATCAGCTGATACCGATTCTCATCTAATCGATTCCTTGATGATGCAATCCTGAAAGCTCGAGTTCCCGCGTTCTTCTTCCCAAATTTTGGTATAAACACATGCCCCCCAATTTTGGGATAAAAATGATTTTAGTTCAAAATTCATATTCATCTGTTCACCGTATTGCAACCGCTCATTCTAAAATAAACGCATGGCTCCTGACTTCTGGGGCCAAATTCTATATAATACCCCAACAATATCATTTTTAGTTATCTCGGCCTGCTTACTTTCCCCTTCTTTCTCGAGCAAACTTCAATAGTCAAAGCCGCGACCGCCAAAGCCTTAACCTTAGCAAATCCTCTGTTCTACCAAACTGTCGTTCAAGTAACCTTCCTCAGATTCAGATCCATTTTGGCTACAATGGCATCCAACGACAATGTTCCTTAGGTATGCCTTCAAACTTCTACCTTTCAAGTGTTAGTCGCTACTCTGTATTTTCCTTTTTTTTAAATTCATCCCAACTGGTTTCTAGGAAATGAGAAATTAAATTTTGATTCCATCAACTGTTGTTCCTAATGCCTATTATCTTGGACCCATGGGTGAACCTAATCCATCCGATTTCATCAATCAAGAAACCAACCAAATTCCCTTCAAACAATATGTGGTAGATTTATCTTTTTGGAACACCAAAACTACCTTTAGAAACTGGCCCAAAATGCCTAAGGGATGGACGGATTGGTTCCGTAGGGTATTAGAGAAAAAGGCTGGAGATTGGGAAATTTATGACTTGAATCAATGCCTAACACTCTCACTGTCTGTAATGGAGAGGAATGACTTACTTTTGATTTCTACATCTTACTTTTGGTCCGACACTTTGAATGCTTTTGTTTTTTGTCACGGTCCAATGATCATCACTTTGGCCGATATTTACATGTTGACCGGCCTTAGAATAACAGGATCAATGCAACCCTATAATTTCTTAAGTGCTGGATTCAAGAAATTAGCCAAAATATCAGACTGCACAGGATAGACAAGCTATATTCTGAGCCATATTGGGATTCGATCGACTGTTGATGAAATAGAGCATGTAGCTTTTCTGAACATGTGGCTGGAAAAATTTATCTTTTGTGGGTCATCTTATGGGCCAACTTATAATCATAAATACATGGCAGAACGTCTAGCAGCTGACAATGAAATTCCCCTCGGAAAATATCTGCTGGGTCTGCTTATCACCTGATGCACCAAGTATATGTTCAATTACTGAAAAATGAACCAGTGCATACCATCAGTGGCCCTTGGTGGTTAATAGAATTATGGCTGAATCTATATATGCATATGATTGTAAGATCCAATCTCAGGAATATGAGCTTCCCTTCTTCCAGCTTTACTGAAGACTATAAAGGAAAAGATGTAAGAACTCGACAGTGTATAAATTATGGTGAAACTGCATCAACCATAAAAATTACTGTTGGTATAGGTCACTTTTTTAAGAAATTTTTTGGATGGTTTGATGCAAACATCTTGACATGGCTGCCTTATGATGAGGATGAAGACAATGAACTAGTTCTGCCAGTCATATTTCTGTTTGAATCAGGTTGCTCAGATAAAACAGCTGCTGCAATTTTTAGTTGTATTATCAAACCCTGTGTACTGCCAGCCGAATTTCACCATGGCCGTGGTAAAATGTCTATTGGTTCTTTTCTCCCAGATAACCTCCCAACTTATGAATTCTATAATCCTTCTTTTGTGGCCCGTCAATTCGACCTTGGTCAACTACCCCCTCGGCTATTCTTTAGGAACACTCTGAAGCCAAGAGAAGGTATCAGTGAGATGATGGAAGCCTCTAGAGTTTTTCAACTGGGATCAGACCTTCCTACTCTTTGCCTGCATGAATGGACAAGAGCTACCTTCTCCTCAAATTTGTTTGACTCCTAGTGGAAAAATGACACTCACCTCTTTTGCAGTCCAATTCATCCGAACTGTTTAGCCCTAGATGGGGAATTTGCTTCTGATAGTGTGGTAATTTACTACTTTTTTCAGAAGGATTGTCTAACAAGTTCTCCTATCAATTCACCTAACAAATTCTTTTGCAGGATACCGAATTTGATCCGCCAAGCATGGACAGGAAAGGGCATCCCATAGAATATTATCCACCATGTCCTGCCTCAAGAATGGGATCAACTGCACCCACTCTAAAAAAGTTGATAAAAACCCCAGCTGCCCCAACAATACTCACATATCAGTCTTCAAAATGCAAGGCAACCCAAGGTGTAACTCAGAAAACCACCACTGGGAAGAGACTTCACAGAATAAAATCATCAATCGCTTAGGTAACTTGACATATCTTCCCTCTTAAGATGATATCCAACTTCTAATTAAATCCCTTCCTTGCAGCCATCGACTATTGCATCTCAATCGGCCTTGGGTGCCGAATTGTTGTCCCATGCACTTGAATCGGCATCCACCAACCTCTCATCGACTAATCCCCCTAAGGAGCCGATTACAATTGAAATAACCGATGCTTTTAATAGACCCAAAACAGCAGAAGATGAGAACCTCTCTATTTCACCTCCTGATGCTACCAAGGTATCTTCTCAAGCCTTTTAATCTTATGTAATCCTCACTCTTCTCTGATCAGTCTCGTTTATCAGATACCACCTGAGAAAACATTTGCACAAGAGCAAAGGTCTACCAATCCAATAGTTGATGATGATCCTGTTGATGCTGACACCCAAACCGTTGATTCTCCAACTCAGCAAACAATCGATGGCAAGAAATTCATATGCTCATTCTTGTCTTTTTATAACAAAATAAACCAAAAAACTTCTTGATGCTTGCAGACACCAGCATCGAAAGTCCAGAGCCGATTTAACCAAATGTTGAAAAAGATGTTGGCACATCATCGGCTGTTCCTTCTCCTCAGCCGGAGTCTCTTCCAGAAAAGGTATTGTGTTCCCCTCACCATTCATCTCATTGTCAACCCATTTGCCATTTTTAATAAGATTCCTTTTGTTCACATGTAGGCACTTAATTCTCCAGCTCTAATCTACTCCTTCAACTTTGAAGAATACATAGACGAAAGTGAGATTAGCTCATCAGCTATTTCTTCCCAAGAGACTTTATCAGATGAGACCAAAAATCGGCTAAAAGACATGCTACCAATGCTCGAGAGAAATATAGCCGATTTGGTCTAGGATGTAGACCCAATGAGAAGAATCTTCTTGGCCATCAAGGATAATCTGACCCCAAATCTTGCTAATGCCTTGATAGCTATATCCAATATCGAAGACCAAGCTCCCAAGGTGAAAAAGGCTCAAAGAAATCTAATTGACTGTGAAGCTTTGATGGACAAAAAGAATTCTAACAAACAGGAAGCCAAAGAATTAGTACAACTAATCGACAATTTGAAAAAATCTTCTTCCAAAATTAAACCAGAACTAAATCAGCTGAGAGTTAGGCATGCTGAGCTTGAAAAAGAGCTGAAAAGTGTGAAAACCACCATCGAACGTCATGAATCCAACTTGACTCAGATCCCTAATGCTATCAAACAAAAGAAGCAAGAAATGCTGACCAAGGTCAAAGAAGGCAAAGCTATTCGCAGCAGTCTTGAAAGCATTCCCGGATTAGCCGAAAAAGATAAACAACAAATTACATAAGTTGATACCATTCGACTAAAAGCACTACGAGCAATTCATGATGCTCTTAACTTGTAATTTACATTCCAGTATCTTTAGCACATAAATTTGATGATAACTGTTACTTTTTGGTTCGGCTAGAAGAGCCGATTTGAATTAGCCGATTTCTGATTTCTGGCTTTACTCTGACTTAACTGAATCTAAAAATAGCTTTTATGACAAAACCCTTCGAATTCTTTCTCAGTCACCAACGCCATGTTCCCCTTGGTATTAGCGAAGCAATGCTTCACCTTCCATCAATTGGGGTTGCTTTTGCACGTCCCAAGATATCTACCCTCTTGCCTTCATGGCTATAAATACCAGCCAAGGGCTTCGGCCTCAAACACTTCTATATTTGCAACTGCTCTCATTCTCCTACGTCCTTCCACCTTTAGAGACCCTGTAGCAGTTTCCTCTTCTCCTCCCCTCAAGATCTAAACCAGCACCATGGCCGGTGAAGATAACTGCGACAAGCATGCAGCAGAAGACCTTCCGGAGGAGGAGATGCCGGTGAGCCAGCGACTTCGCCGCATGAGGTAGGACCAAATGACTCCTGCTCCAGTCAATAGATCATCTTTTGATGTGTCTATAGATTTGTCTTGAACAACAGGCTTCCTCCTCCTTCTAGGGCCAGCGAGCCCTCCAATGCTAAGTCTGCTGCCGCCCCTGCGCCAGATTCATTATCGAACTCCTCCGACTCCTACACCGGTGATGACGCTCGATGCTTCCTCCAAGAATGGAGGGTGGCCAAGGACCGTTACTCCGAGGTAACTCGGGAGAATAGTTAGCTTGAGATCCGCCTCGAGTTCTCTCAAGTTGCCCTCCTCGTTGCTGAGGAAGAAACCAACGCCACCCGGGCACGGTTGGCTGAGTCCGACGCCATGGTGGTGGGTAAGATGGACTCCAAGAAAACCTTTGTTCTTATTTTCTCTACCTTTGTCTTGACAGATTCTTTATTTCTATGATTGCCAGCCCTGACGGTGCAGTTGGAGAACCTCCAACTAGCGGCGAACGCGGCTACGGTGGCCGTCATCGCCCACTGCCCCTTACTCATCAACCACCTACACGATGTCTCGGTGCACGCCCAGGAAATTGCCCTCCATAGCATCCGCCACGACGCAGCAGTGGCCCTAGCCGCGACGCAGGTCCAGACCGAGCACGAGCTCCACACCATGGAGCCCAGCTTCCCGATGGCTGACGACCCTTGCATGCATAAGGAGTTGATCGAGGACTTCGACGATGCGGCTGTGGCCATCGTGGACATTGCATCCATCCAGGATGTGTAACACCTCGGGTGTTAGCTTTGCATAACTTGACTTGCATAACATGAGCATGAGCATCAAGCATTCATAAATCATCATTTCAATTGAAACATTCGATCGAAACATATGAAACATTGCTTGTTATCTCGTATTTCTTGGAACATATGCATATGATCATGTGCAAATGAATGCAAGTAGGTAATGTTGGTCACTAAAACACTTTAGCTACACTTAGGTTAACAAAAGAAACATTGTTCATGAAGGCCACATTTCATGACCAAGCACTTAAGTGATATTTCATGTGATTACTTTCAATAGCTATATGAGTGACTACTACATGAAATGCTTAAATGACCTTGCAAATTGTGTAAACATGCTTAGGATATCCTTAGGAACAACTTTGGTATTTAGTGCTAAGGCTAGTTTGGTCATTTAGCCATGGTTTGAATATGTATCATGATTGCAAAGTGACATGTTTGACTAAAGTTGAACTAGGTGTTAGGGACCTTGCATGGAGGAGTTCACTAAAGCAAAGTTGTAGTGTTTGACATAAGGAACAACTTTGATTTTTGGGTCTTTGACTGATTCAGCTCCTAACCTACTTGAATTTGGATTTCAAAAATCATCGAATCACTGTTTTCAACACTTAAGCAATTTTTTCTAAGTCTAGGTTCATTAACAGCCTGACAGGCCCATCTTGGGGATGACATTACTTGTTTTTGGTTGCGAATTTGAACATACTCCCTTAACCAAAGTTGAAGCTGGTACATAGGGCTATAAATTTTGTTTAGACGTCTTATGCTTTGGAGCGACGGATTAGCGGGAAAATCAGCGACAAAACCCGTCGTCAGGCACTGCACCGGTTCACTGACGAACTGAACGACGCGTTCAGTGGCCGACCAACGGCAGAACCAGCAAGGCCAGCGTGTCCCGGCGATGGCCGCTGTCGCCTCTGCCTCACTTCCAGCCAGAGCCACGACGCTACCTGGGCGCGCTTTCTTCACGCCACGTCACCTGAGTCGCCTCAAGCCTCCATTTTCACTTCGCCTCGGCCGTTCTTCCTCGCAGCAGCCTGGCTAAGCTCCCGCAGCTCCGCCCGTCGCCATAGCCAGCCAGCACTTCGCGCTACCGCCTCTCCAAAGACCGCCGCCATAGCTCCACCGCCTCCCCATCAACCCACCGCCTCCTCCGTGCTCCGCCGATAAAGCTTGGTAAGCCACCAGAAGGCAACACACCTCGCCGGAGTTCCGCCGCTAGCCCTGCCATCAAGAGATGACTCGGTTAACTCACCAAATGAAATGCAGCTTGGACAAGGAAAATGTCCTAAGAGCTCGACAGCTTGAGCTAGGACAAAGCGATTGCTAAATGCGGAAGAATACAACGATAATCTGCATGAAGAGGTTCATCTTCTGAACAATCAGCTCCACCCTTATGTCCCACCTGGAGCCGCAGAAATGGATCTAGAAGGGTACGAGGAAGGAGAAGAAGAAGTGGAGCCTGAAGAAGAAGTAGAACCTGAGGAAGGAGATGATCTTGCGTCTGACCTCGATAGTGATCATAATGAGGATTAGATCGCTTAGCACTTAGTGGAAGGACTAATGTATCACCTTTATTTATGTAATGGACCTGTAGTTTGAAATTGGCATTAGTAACCAGACTATCATGTAATGTCAATCGCATGTTTGGATGAACATCAATGCAATTCCGTTCCTTGTTGGTGATCACGATTTAACTTTGCATGCGTTATGAGCGCGATAAGTGGTCAAATTGGGGATGCCATGTTGCGAGAATGAATTGTTATGCCTCTGTTTTTATTATGAATTTGAGAATTTCTCCAGTAATTTCAGTCTGGCATGATTATGATTCATCTGCAATCTCTTGACATCAACCAATAATCGCTTATTGTTGCAACTTCGCAGATGACGCGCACCCGTGCTGGAGCTGGTAGCAGTCACGATGGCAATAGTGATGACTTACCACCACCACCGCCATTGCCCCGCTTCGTGGAGTTCTTTGCTCGCCTTGGGGAGCCAAAGGACAATGGAAGAAGCTTTGCGCCTTATCGCGCAAAACACCGCCTCGTGGCCACCCACAAAGAAACGGGGCCGAGCCAAATCAGCACAAAGACATTCAAAGAGTTTCGGACACGAAGCCTCCAATCTTCAAGGTGGTACGAGGAACCACTGCAGCCGATGGAGTGGTTGAATACCATTGAGCGAAATTCCGTTCTGTTGAGGGTCACGAGCATCTGAAAGCAGAGTATGCATCCCATCAATTGCAAGGACCAAAGGGGGATCCGGTGGACACACTTCCTGTCGTCTCTGCTGCTAATGCACGAGTGACACAGGAACAATTCAAGCTGGCTTTTAGGGGACATCATATTCCCCGGCCCGATGCGCATGAAAGCAAATTAATTTATGAGGCTCACTCAGGGAACAAAGTCACTCACAGAGTATATATATACGCATTCAACAACTTGTCAAGATATGCTCCCGGTTTTGTGGATACCGAAAGAGAAAAAAGATAGAGAGTTTCAAACGAGGGTTGGGTACCAAACCGATGAAGACTATGGCAAATTCTCGATGTACCACGTGTGACAACGAGTTTATTAGTGATGCCTTGACCCAAGAAAACCACAACAACATGCATGCATGCAGCTAAAGGGTCGCAAGAGGGCCTATGAGGCCGGTGCATCCGGATCTTTCCATCAAAAGCGCCTATCGCAGCTAGGCCACAATTCCGTCCACACTGCACCCAAAGTTTAGGCCTCCACCACCGAAAGCTCTCGTAATAACAGGCCACGAAAACCATTTAAGTATATGCGTTCACTATTGCCTTACCAAAAGGAAATGGCAATCAGGACAGCTCCACAGATTCGTAAGTAATCAACCATGTTTCAACTGCAACCAACTGGGTCATTGGTCCAAGGAATGCCCCCACCCCAAGAGGAATGGCAACCCAAATCGAACAATCAGAGGTGTGAATGCCGTGGCACGCCAAGGACAAGTGCATTACACCATTGTGGAGGAAGTGCCCACGGGAGAAGTTGTCACGGGTGGTATGTTTCTTGTCAACAAGCATCCCATTGTTGTTTTATTTGATTCAGAGCTTCTCATTCATTTATGAGTCAAGCATTTGCATCTAGACATGGTCAAGAAATAATTGAAGTAAACAAAGGGGTTTTAACATAAGTTCAAATAGGGGGTACTTGTTATTACCAAAAGATAGTCAAAATGTACTCATCGTGATACAAGGGAGGGAGTACACCACAGATTTGATAATATTGCCGGGTTGTCAATAAGTGTAATCTTAGGCATGAATTGGATGAAGTATCATGGTGCTCTTATTGACACTAGCACCGCACTATTATGTTGAGAGAACCCACGGAGGGAATGCTTTTCTAGTCCCACTCTCCCGCGATTTCAAACCCCAACATTTAGCTTTGTGCTATCCAAACCACCACAATATGTGATATCCCAGTGGTTTGTGAGTTTCCTGGATGTATTTCCAGAGGAATTACCGTGTCTACCACCGGATAGGGACGTGGAATTTAAGATTGAATTAGTGCCGTGTACCGCACCCATATCCGTAAGGCCCTATAGAATGCCACCCAATGAGTTAGCGTAACTTAAGGTCCAGTTGCAAGATCTATTGGACAAGGGTCTTATCCAACCTAGCTCATCTCCGTGGGGATGTCCAAATTTTGTTTGTGAAAAAGAAGGATAAGTCACCGAGAATGTGTGTAGATTACAGACCACTCAATGCAAAGGACCATCAAAACAAATATCCATTGCCCCGCATCGACATCTTGTTCGATCGGTTAGCGAAGGCAAAGGTATTCTCCAAAATTGATTTGAGATCAGGTTATCATCGATAAAGATCGGAATAGGAGGATATACCTAAAATCGCTTTCTCTCGAGGTACGGCTTATACGAGTATTTGGTTATGTCTTTCGGACTAACAAATGCTCCAAACCTATTTCATGTACCGATGAACTCGGTATTCATGCCCGAACTTGACAAGTTCGTGGTCGTGTTTTTATTGATGATATATTGATTTATTCGTAAAATGAGTCGATCATGAAGAGCATCCGAGGATTGTCCTATCGGCATCGAGGGAGCATAAGCTATATGCCAAGTTTAGCAAATGTGAATTTTGGATGAGCAAAGTACCTTTCTTAGGTCACATTTTATCAAGAGATGGAATCTCGATGAGACCCATCCAAAGTACAAGAGGTCATGGATTGGAAAGCCCCAACTTCGGTTCATGAAGTTCGGAGTTTTCTAGGGTTAGCGGGATACTATCGTCGGTTTATTCCAGATTTTTCAAAGATAGCTAAGCCTATGACCGCACTACTTGAGAAAGATGAGAAGTACAAATGGACACCGTAATGTGAAACAACTTTTTCACACCCTCGAGAACTTTGTTGACTACAAAGACACCGGTGTTAGCACAACCAAACATTAAAAAGCCTTTTGATGTATTTTGTGATGCATCGAATAGGTTTGGGATGTGTGCTTATGCAAGAAGGAGAGTAATTGCATATGCCTCACGGCAATTGAGAAAACACGAAGTCAACTACCCTACACATGATTTGGAACTTGCGTACCGTTGTCCATAAACTAAAGATATGGAGACATTACTTGTTGGGCAATGTATGTCATATCTTTACTGACCACAAAAAAGTCTCAAGTATATCTTTACCCACCAGAGCTGAACATGAGACAACGAAGATGGTTAGAATTGATTAAGGACTATAATTTAGAAGTGCATTACCATCCGGGTAAAAGCTAATGTTGTAGCCGATGCACTCAATCGGAAGTCCCATTGCAACACTTTGTGGAAGCATTGTTTGGAAGATGGATTCAACTTGTTACATCCTCATTGTACTACACAATATCACAATCAGCTTGTTCACTTGAAGGCAAAATCATAGAGTTACAGCAGATGATGTGGGAATAAGTCACATCAAAAGAAAATGCAAGAGCAAGAAACCAAACATTTTAGATTGGACGAAAGAGGTGTATTATGGTTCGAGGACCGACTAGTGGTGCCAAAAGACCGTGAGCTAAGGACTCAAATTTTAGAAGAAGCTCACTCGTCCAAATTGTCTATCCATCCGGGTAGTAGTAAAATGTATCAAGATTTAAGAACCCGTTTTTGGTGGACTAAGATGAAGAAAGAGATCGCAGCCTCACGTTGCTAGGTGTGATAACCTGCAGAGAGTAAAAGTCATGTCCATATGAAAACTACCGGATTACTTCACCATTGCCTATTCCAGGATGGAAATGGGAGGAAATCAGCATGGACTTTATCACAGCCTTCCAACGACACCACAAGGTCATGATTCAATATGGGTTATTATTGATCGTCTCACCAAATCAAAGCACATTTTGTACCAGTTCACACCACATATCACGTGGGAAATACTGAGAGTTATATGTTTCCCGGATCGTGAGATTGCATGGAATACCGGACTATAATCTCGGATCGAGGACCACAGTTCATAGCTCGTTTCGGGAGCACTTACACCAGCTTTGGGAACCAAGCTAATCGGAAGTTCAACTTATCATCCGCAAACTTCGTGATGAGACAGAGCGAGTGAACCAAATCCTAGAAGATTTACTTAGAGCTTGTGTTATATCTTCAAAAGGTTCATGGGAGAAATGGTTGCCTTTAGCTGAATTCTCCTATAACAACAACAGCTTATCAAGCGAGTATCAAAATGGCTCCATTTGAAGCCTTGTATGGCGTAAAGTGCGTAACTCCTTTGAACTGGATTGAGCCCGGTGAAAGGAGATACTTTGGTATTGATTTTGTAAATGAAGCCGAAGAGCAAGTACGTATCATCCAACACCACATGAAGGCAGCTCAATCAAGACAGAAAAGTTATGCCGATAGAAGAAGAAGACCACTAACTTTTGAAGTGGGTGACTATGTATACTTGAGAGTATCACCCATGAAAGGCGTGAAAAGATTTGGGATGAAAAAGAAGCTTTCACCAAGATATGTAGGGCCATACAAAATTTTGGAACGAAAGGAAGGTTGCATATAAGTTACAACTTCCACCAGAGAGATGAGTGCAATCTTTGATGTGTTCCATGTTTCTCACTAAAGAAATGTCTTGAGTACCGGAAGAAGCTATTGCACCCACCAACGTGCAGCTTCAATCGGATTTGACCTATGAAGAAAAACCAATTCGGGTATTAGAAGAGATGGAGAGAGTGACAAGGAGTAAGATTATTAAGTTCTATAAGGTGGTGTGGAACAATCATAGTGAACAAGATGCTACGTGGGAAAGAGAAGATTATCTGCAAGAAGTTTATCCCGCCTTTTTCCAAGAATGGTAGGTCTTGCAAATCTCGGGACGAGATTTTTATAAGGGGGAGGGGCTGTAACACCTCGGGTGTTAGCTTTGCATAACTTGACTTGCATAACATGAGCATGAGCATCAAGCATTCATAAATCATCATTTCAATTGAAACATTCGATCGAAACATATGAAACATTGCTTGTTATCTCGTATTTCTTGGAACATATGCATATGATCATGTGCAAATGAATGCAAGTAGGTAATGTTGGTCACTAAAACACTTTAGCTACACTTAGGTTAACAAAAGAAACATTGTTCATGAAGGCCACATTTCATGACCAAGCACTTAAGTGATATTTCATGTGATTACTTTCAATAGCTATATGAGTGACTACTACATGAAATGCTTAAATGACCTTGCAAATTGTGTAAACATGCTTAGGATATCCTTAGGAACAACTTTGGTATTTAGTGCTAAGGCTAGTTTGGTCATTTAGCCATGGTTTGAATATGTATCATGATTGCAAAGTGACATGTTTGACTAAAGTTGAACTAGGTGTTAGGGACCTTGCATGGAGGAGTTCACTAAAGCAAAGTTGTAGTGTTTGACATAAGGAACAACTTTGATTTTTGGGTCTTTGACTGATTCAGCTCCTAACCTACTTGAATTTGGATTTCAAAATCATCGAATCACTTTGCTTTTCAACACTTAAGCAATTTTTTCAAGTCTAGGTTCATTAACAAACTGACAGCCCATCTTGGGGATGACATTACTTGTTTTTGGTTGCGAATTTGAACATACTCCCTTAACCAAAGTTGAAGCTGGTACATAGGGCTATAAATTTTGTTTAGACGTCTTATGCTTTGGAGCGACGGATTAGCGGGAAAATCAGCGACAAAACCCGTCGTCGAGCAATCGCACCGGTTCATCGACGAATCGAACGACGCGTTCAAAGGGCGACCAACGGCGAACTCAAGCGCAAGCGTGTCCCATGACGGCCGTCAGCCGCCTCTCTCGCTCTGCCAGCCAGCCACGACGCGCTGGCGCGCCTTCTTCACGCCAACGTCACCGAGTCGCCCAAGCTCCATTTTCACTTCCTCGGCCGTTCTTCCTCGCAAAGAGCGACCGCCAAGCTCCCAGCACTCATTGTCGCCATAGCCACCAGCTCGCGCCGCCTCTCCAAAGACCGCCGCCATAGCTCCACCGTCTCCCCATCAACCCACCGCCTCCTCCCGTGCTCGGCCCGATAAAGCTTGGTAAGCCACCGCGATGCGCAACACCTCGCCGGGAGTTCCGCCGCTAGCCCGTTCATATCGTAGGGCCACGCGCCTCGGCCCACCATTGGCCGTGATAGCTTGTGGTATAGGATCGCCGTGGTCTAGAGATGCTCGTCCAAGTCTTAGTTGGAGCTGCCAGTAGCTTTCACCGACGTCTCGCCATCATCCCGCCTCGCCGCCCGCCCATGGCCGCCACACGACTCTAGGGTCGGCAATAGGACCGCCAAGTGGCTCAAGAGGGTTCGCTCGGTCACGTGGGTCATACCGATGACCTCACCGCGCCGTGGCTCGCCGTCGACGAGCCAGAAGCCACAGAAGGCCCAAAGAAGGCTGCTCTGCTCCCGTCGTCATCGACGCGTGGGGTCCCCGACCAGCTGGGTCCCACCTGTCGTGACGACAGAGAGGTGAAGGCTAACCCATTTTAATCCAGCTTTTGATTTGTTTTGTGAAATTTGTATCTTCAGTTTGGTAGCTCCAAAAATTGTGAAATAAATATGATTGTGTTGCTTAGGAAGTGTAGCATTTAGTAAAAATATGTTCTTGGATTCAACAGTAGAATTTTCTGGAGATTTAAATAGGGATTTGAAATGTGCTTTTGAATGCATTCAAATTTGTTTATTTTATATCTAGAGTTCCTGTGCTCCAATAATTATGAAATTTTTGTGGTGAACTAATCTTAGCATGTGTGAACTCTGGTAAAAATTTGAGGACCAGTGCATGGGTAGATTTAAAGTTATAGATTTTTCTTTTATGACTAGTTAATCCTTGCATGAATTTTCATAAATTAAGTATGAGTCCAAAATTCATGAAATTTGTTGGAGGTAATCCTAGTACCATATGGATGCTAAGAAAAATATGAAATCTGTTGCTTGACACTTTTCAATAGGATTTTCCATTTATGCTATTTCAAGCCTTGCTGCCTTGTCATTTTTGCATAGGATGTTGTACTTGGTAAAATTTCATGAAATTTTTACAGTAGTCCTTTGATAGCATTAGTAAGGCTCTGTAAATTTTTGAGAATTTATTAAGCACATCTGATATATATTTATTATTTAACCTAGATATCTAAATAAAATAATAAAGGCAATTTAATAAATAGTTTGGGCTTCACCATTATATCATCTTAACTGTATTTGGTATGCTTAAACTGTTGGTAGGTTCTATGTTGTCGAATTTTGAATGATTACCTGAAGTAGAAGTATTCCTACTTTATATTGCATGTTAAATCATTTCCGGACTGATTCTAGAGTTTGATGAGTGGCATGTTGAAAATGATGTGTACTGTAAAAATGGTTAATAACAAAGTTGTAGAGAATTTGATAAGCGTTCCAGAAAGTCCAGGATCACTGGATTTGGATTTGTAGAACTCCAGTTATGAGCGAAACAAGTAGCTACTGTTTGTGGCATAGTCGATGCATTATAGAAGTAGTTAAGTAATAATCGAGAAGAGATATGCACCTACTCAAACAACGTGATGCACTTGTTAACATATATGCATTCGTAATACTTATACCATACTCATGCATCTAGGATCGGAGGAAGAGATCACGTTGCTGGAATTCGAAGAAGCAGAGGAAGGGAATCAGCAGGAGGATCCGCAAGCCGCAGCTCCCGAAGGCGTGGAGCAGAACCCTGAAGAGCTTCCGGAGTGCCCTGACCATCGCCCTACTTCCTTTCTGCGAGGCAAGCCCCGGAGCATTATAAGTCTCCCAGTAATTTATAAATGTTTATTTAAGTACTTATGATTGCTGCATTAGGTTATAAGAGTTGAATGAAACCACTTGATGCATGTACATTCCTTGTCCGGATATTACACCTTTAACCGGGTATAGGTCCGTGGATCGAATATATGCTTAGCCAGGCTTAGACCGGTAGAAGTCGGGTGATTTCTGTCACCGCGAGATATAGGTGGATACCGAGCACGGTTGGTTATAATTGCTATCGTGGAAAAGAACCATGGTTAATGTAAATGGAGACCGGCGGGGATATCGATAGAAAAGCAACAAGGCATGGAGGTCTTGGGTGTGGATCTATCCCGTCTCAGTGTCGATCAAGGACCGCATCGTTGTTGGAACTTCGACAAGATTGAACGCATGCCTCTCACTTAGCTGGCCGGATAATTGTTCCGACCGCGAAGCCGAGTAATTCAACTCGGTAGGGAATCGTTTCATTGCGCCCCTTCCGGAACGATCGATCGAGCCCAAGGGCGTGCTTGGCACAAAGCATCCCGGCATCCGGTGTTCTAGATTGTGCGACGCAAAGACGGACCCGCGAAATGTGTACCGAGTTGTATCAAAGGTGACCTAAGGCTATCGTGGTCGGTAGACCAGGTTTGTGTTAGGAATAAATTTCAAATTGGTTGAAATCGATTCGAATCGCCGCCTCTCCTGGATAGTGAGAAACTTGGCTAGCTCCAACATCGTAGTAAGCGTATTATGGAACATGATGGTTCGGATGAAAATGGAATTGCAATACCTGCTATGGTTACTATTGTATGCTTCTAAATGATACCACATGTTTGGCACAGATAGTTGCTAATCTAGAAATGGATAGTTATAATTAACTTGGTAAAGGAATCATAATTGTACAACGGACCAGCTTGCCTTTTTTCGCAAAATGTTGTCAAGATACGTCCCACTTATACAAATTGCATACTCCTTGGAGTCATTTTATTTCGGTTCATGACGGGTAAGTCTAGTGAGTACCTTCTCGTACTCGTGGTTTATTTTCCCATGGTTGCGTATGGCACTCGTATCATGGTTATTGCAAGAGTTGCTTCTATCCCATTGTGGATGAGGAGTAAGCCTTGGGCGAACTTCTTTAGTAATTCCTATCCTTGCTTTTGTGGACCGTGATCTAGCTTGGCACCGTATCAAACTATGTTGGAAACTTTATCTTCGAACTTATTTGCTTCCGCTTTATTTATCAAACTCGTTTTGTAATAACTTTTATTCGTACTCGATGATGAAAAGTATCTATGAACTTTATGTAATATGTGGCATGTATGTTGAATCTCGTATGATCTTGGTTGTTGTAAATCGTTTATCGAGACCCGTCGTGGTACTCGACGGACTACCGGGTTTATATGGGTTCAAGTATGACAAAGGCGACCGCTTATGGATTGCCATTGTACTTGTATTCTTATAAATTGGTCGGTTCTGCTGACACCGGCATCGAGCAAGATTCAACGTTAATTGTCACAAGTGTATTTAAAACAAAAGTTTTTGTTTCCGAAAACCCTTCTCTAGCAACTAATAGTTATATAATAGGTATTTGAAATCTAAAGTGTGCCAATGATCACTTTCCTTATGCCCAAATTAAGGACTATTAGGTGGCTATTTAAGTACTAACATGGGGTTTTTACTCGTCGTCCATACATGCGGTGCTATTATTGTATGGATGCCATTCACTTGAATGGTAATGTATGGATCAAATGCCTCTCACGCCAAGGTAAGATGAGTGTATGACCGCAAGATGTGAGCATGCGGTCGGGAAGAGTAGCTTTATACGGCTATGTATGCATGCTTGCATGTGTATATGGTACGTATTTAATTGTGGGTTTAAATTACTGTCGGGTAGATTGATACGGAAGTATATGTATGGGTATACATATATGGAAGTATTTACAATTACATTATGCATATTCATTATGGGTTTAAGGGCTGAAATGAAATCTTATGCGGTACACTAACAACGAAACGTGTAGCTCGACTAGTTACGCTATTTATGAGAGAACGTTATGTATGCCACCGTGTCTACCGCTAGAAACAAATTTTTCCTAAGTTTGTGAGGACGTACGGAACGAGCATGCATCATGATAATTACCATTCACATAATGACATTGTTCCTCCCCTTATAAAATTCTTACTCGGTTATGTAACTCTTATCCATTATGGCATTGTCTCACCAAGGGGTACATGTTAATGGTGCAGATGGCACGCACCAAGCAGCATCATCATAAGTCCACCGGAGGCGAGCTCCCACCGTCGCTTGCTCCACGCACCGGCCAACGCCACACGTTCCTTGGAGAGTTTGGGATGCCTACACTCTTGTGGAGAGTGCTCGATTATGTAGGCTATCCCGATGGAATGGAACCCCGCTACTTACGGGCGAATGAGCAGCTTGGGAGAAGGTCTCTTAGTTACTTTGGAGGCCGTTGTTCGTCCCCTCGAGGTGACGATTACGAGTGGACAGCTGGTGTTATGAGTCAACTGGCAGGATCATTTGCGAAGAAGCGACTAGCAGGGCAGCCTTTGGGATCCTGAGAGACATCATGGGCGTTTTCCTCGGAGGCTGGCAGCCGCTTTGGTTGGAGTCTTTCCAAGAGGTAACCTCCACCGACTCATGGCAAGAAAAAGAGGAAAATCTTTGGAGATTGGTGCGGCAGAAAGGCAAAATGGTGATAACCCTTCCATGAGCGCCATGTTCGCAATGATGAGAGTGTTGGATGGAGTTGAAGGTAGCCTCGGACGAGTGTCTCGTGCTCTTGGTCATGCCGCGAGGACCAACGTCGACTTCAGAGGGAGCACGACGCCGAGATCGAAAGGCTCACTGAAGAGATGACTCGATTAACTCACCAGCGAAATGCAGCTTGGACAAGGGAAAATGTCCTAAGAGCTCGACAGTTTGAGCTAGGACAGCAGTTGGCTAATGCGGAAGAATACAACGATAATCTACATGAAGAGGTTCATCTTCTGAACAATCAGCTCCACCCTTATGTCCCACCTGGAGCCGCAGAAATGGATCTAGAAGGGTACGAGGAAGGAGAAGAAGAAGTGGAGCCCAAGAAGAAGTAGAACTCGAGGAAGGAGATGATCTTGCGTCTGACCTCGATAGTGATCATAATGAGGATTAGATCGCTTAGCACTTAGTGGAAGGACTAATGTATCACCTTTATTTATGTAATGGACCTGTAGTTTGAAATTGGCATTAGTAACTAGACTATCATGTAATGTCAATCGCATGTTTGGATGAACATCAATGCAATTCCGTTCCTTGTTGGTGATCACGATTTAACTTTGCATGCGTTATGAGCGCGATAAGTGGTCAAATTGGGGATGCCATGTTGCGAGAATGAATTGTTATGCCTCTGCTTTTATTGTGAATTTGAGAATTTCTCCAAAGTAATTTCAGTCCGCATGATTATGATTCATCTGCAATCTCTTGACATCAACCAATAATCGCTTATTGTTGCAACTTCAGCAGATGACGCGCACCCGTCTTTGGAGTCGGTAGCGATCCACGATGGCAATAGTGATGACTTACCACCACCACCGCCGTGCTCCGCTCGGGGAGTTCTTTGCTCAGTTCTTGGGGAGCCAAAGGACAATGGAAGAAGCTTTGCGCCTTATCGCAAGAAAACACCGCTCGTGGCCACCCACAAGAACCGTGGGCCGAGCCAAATCAACACAAGACATTCAAAGAGTTTCTAGACACGAAGCCTCCAATCTTCAAGGTGGCTGAGGAACCACCGCAGCCGATGGTGTGGTTGAATACCATTGAGCGAAATTCCGTCTGTTGAGGGTCACGACATCCGAAAGCGAGTATGCATCCCATCAATTGCAAGGACCAAAGGGGATCTGGTGGACACACTTCTGTCGTCTCTGCACCTTAATGCACGAGTGACCTAGGAACAATTCAAGCTGGCTTTTAGGGACATCATATTCCCCGGCCTGATGCGCATGAAAGCGGCCAATTTATGAGGCTCACTCGAGAACAAAGTCACTCACGAGTATATGCACGCATTCAACAACTTGTCAAGATATGCTCCCGGTTTTGTGGATACTGAAGAGAAAAAGATAGAGAGTTTCAAACGAGGGTTGGGTACCAAACTGATGAAGACTATGGCAAATTCTCGATGTACCACGCATTACTAGCGAGTTTATTAGTGATGCCTTGACCCAAGAAAACCACAACAACATGCATGCAGCTAAAGGTCGCAAGAGGGCCTATGAGGCCGGCATCCGGATCTTTCCAATCAAAAGCGCCTATCGCAGCTAGGCCACAATTCCGTCCACCGCACCCAAGTTTAGGCCTCCACCACCGAAAGCTCGTAATAACAGCCCACGAAAACCATTTCAGATATGCGTTCACTATTGCCTTACCAAAAGGAAATGGCAATCGGATACAGCTCCATAGGATTCGAAGTAATCAACCATGTTTCAACTGCAATCAATCGGGTCATTGGTCCAAGGAATGCCCCCACCCCAAGAGGAATGGCAACCCAAATCGAGAACAATCGAGAGGCGGTGAATGCTGTGGCACGTCAAGGACAAGTGCATTACACATTGTGGAGGAAGTGCCCACGGAGAAGTTGTCACTACTGGTATGTTTCTTGTCAACAAGCATCCCATTGTTGTTTTATTTGATTCAGAGCTTCTCATTCATTTATGAGTCAAGCATTTGCATCTAGACATGGTCAAGAAATAATTGAAGTAAACAAAGGGGGTTTTAACATAAGTTCAGCAGGGGGTACTGTTATTACCAAAAAGATAGTCAAAAATGTACTCATCGTGATACAAGGGAGGGAGTACACCACAGATTTGATAATATTGCCGGGGTTATCAATAAGTGTAATCTTAGGCATGAATTGGATGAAGTATCATGGTGCTCTTATTGACACTAGCACCCGCATATTATGTTGAGAGAACCCACGGGAGGGAATGCTTTTCTAGTCCCACTCTCCCGCGATTTCAAACCCCAACATTTAGCCTTGTGCTATCCAAACCACCACAATATGTGATATCCCAGTGGTTTGTGAGTTTCGGATGTATTTCCGAGGAATTACCAGTCTACCACCGGATAGGGACGTGGAATTTAAGATTGAATTAGTGCCGTATACCGCACCCATATCCGTAAGGCCCTATAGAATGCCACCCAATGAGTTAGCGTAACTTAAGGTCCAGCTTGCAAGATCTATTGGACAAGGGTCTTATCCAACCTAGCTCATCTCCGTGGGGATGTCCAAATTTGTTTGTGAAAAAAGAAGGATAAGTCACCGAGAATGTGTGTAGATTACGTACCACTCAATGCAAAGGACCATCAAAACAAATATCCATTGCCCAAGATCGACATCTTGTTCGATCGGGCTAGCGAAAGGCAAAGGTATTCTCCAAAATTGATTTGAGATCAGTTATCATCGATAAAGATCGGAATCGAGGATATACCTAAAACTGCTTTCTACGAGGTACGGGCTTATACGAGTATTTGGTTATGTCTTTCGGACTAACAAATGCTCCACCTATTTCATGTACCGATGAACTCGGTATTCATGCCCGAACTTGACAAGTTCGTGGTCGTGTTTATTGATGATATATTGATTTATTCGTAAAATGAGTCGATCATGAAGAGCATCCGAGGATTGTCCTATCCAGATCGAGGGAGCATAAGCTATATGCCAAGTTTAGCAAATGTAGAATTTTGGATGAGCAAAGTACCTTTCTTAGGTCACATTTTATCAAGAGATGGAATCTCAGAGACCCATCCAAAGTACAAGAGGTCATGGATTGGAAAGCCCCAACTTCGGTTCATGAAGTTCGGAGTTTTCTAGGGTTAGCGAGGATACTATCGCGGTTTATTCCAGATTTTTCAAAGATAGCTAAGCCTATGACCGACTACTTGAGAAAGATGAGAAGTACAAATGGACACCGAATGTGAAACAGACTTTTCACACCCTCGAAACTTTGTTGACTACAAAGACTAGTGTTAGCACAACCAAACATTGAAAAGCCTTTTGATGTATTTTGTGATGCATCGTGAATAGGTTTGGGATGTGTGCTTATGCAAGAAGGAGAGTAATTGCATATGCCTCACGGCAATTGAGAAAACACAAAGTCAACTACCCTACACATGATTTGGAACTTGCAAAATGTTGTCCATGCACTAAAGATATGGAGACATTACTTGTTGGGCAATGTATGTCATATCTTTATCGACCACAAAAGTCTCAAGTATATCTTTACCCACCCAGAAATGAACATGAGACAACGAAGATGGTTAGAATTGATTAAGGACTATAATTTAGAAGTGCATTACCATCCGGTAAAGCTAATGTTGTAGCCGATGCACTCACGATCGAAGTCCCATTGCAACACTTTGTGGAAGCATTGTCGGAAGATGGATTCAACTTGTTACATCCTGCTATACTACACAATATCACAATCAGCTTGTTCACTTGAAGGCAAAATCATAGAGTTACAAAGAGCATGATGTGGGAATAAGTCACATCAAAAGAAAAATGCAAGAGCAAGAAACCAAACATTTTAGATTGGACGAAAGAGGTGTATTATGGTTCGAGGACCGACTAGTGGTGCCAAAAGACCGTGAGCTAAGGACTCAAATTTTAGAAGAAGCTCACTCGTCCAAATTGTCTATCCATCCGGGTAGTAGTAAAATGTATCAAGATTTAAGAACCCGCTTTTGGTGGACTAAGATGAAGAAAGAGATCGCAGCCCTCGTTGCTAGGTGTGATAACCTGCAGAGAGTAAAAGCTGTCCATATGAAAACTGCCGGATTACTTCACCATTGCCTATTCGGGATGGAAATGGGAGGAAATCAGCATGGACTTTATCACAGTGCCTTCCAACGACACCACAAGGTCATGATTCAATATGGGTTATTATTGATCGTCTCACCAAATCAACACATTTTGTACCAGTTCACACCACATATCACGTGGGGAAATACTCGAGTTATATGTTTCCCGGATCGTGAGATTGCATGGAATACCGGACTATAATCTCGGATCGAGGACCACAGTTCATAGCTCGTTTCGGGAGCACTTACACCAGGCTTTGGGAACCAAGCTAATCGGAAGTTCAAATTATCATCCGCAAACTTCGTGACGACAGAGCGAAAGTGAACCAAATCCTAGAAGATTTACTTAGAGCTTGTGTTATATCTTCAAAAGGTTCATGGGAGAAATGGTTGCCTTTAGCTGAATTCTCCTATAACAACAGATTATCAAGCGAGTATCAAAATGGCTCCATTTGAAGCCTTGTATGGCGTAAAGTGCGAACTCCTTTGAACCGGATTGAGCCCGGTGAAAGGAGATACTTTGGTATTGATTTTGTAAATGAAGTCAAGAGCAAGTACGTATCATCCAACACCACATGAAGGCAGCTCAATCAAGACAGAAAAAGTTATGCCGATAGAAGAAGAAGACCACTAACTTTTGAAGTGGGTGACTATGTATACTTGAGAGTATCACCCATGAAAGGCGTGAAAAGATTTGGGATGAAAAGAAGCTTTCACCAAGATATGTAGGGCCATACAAAATTTTGGAACGAAAAGGAAGGTTGCATATAAGTTACAACTTCCACCAGAGATGAGTGCAATCTTTGATGTGTTCCATGTTTCTCACTAAAGAAATGTCTTGAGTACCGGAAGAAGCTATTGCACCCACCAACGTGCAGCTTCAATCGGATTTGACCTATGAAGAAAAAACCAATTCGGGTATTAGAAGAGATGGAGAGAGTGACAAGGAGTAAGATTATTAAGTTCTATAAGGTGGTGTGGAACAATCATAGTGAACAAGATGCTACGTGGGAAAGAGAAGATTATCTGCAAGAAGTTTATCCCACTTTTTTCCAAGAATGGTAGGTCTTGCAAATCTCGGACGAGATTTTTATAAGGGGAGGGGTCAGTAACACCTCGGGTGTTAGCTTTGCATAACTTGACTTGCATAACATGAGCATGAGCATCAAGCATTCATAAATCATCATTACAATTGAAACATTCGATCGAAACATATGAAACATTGCTTGTTATCTCGTATTTCTTGGAACATATGCATATGATCATGTGCAAATGAATGCAAGTAGGTAATGTTGGTCACTAAAACACTTTAGCTACACTTAGGTTAACAAAAGAAACATTGTTCATGAAGGCCACATTTCATGACCAAGCACTTAAGTGATATTTCATGTGATTACTTTCAATAGCTATATGAGTGACTACTACATGAAATGCTTAAATGACCTTGCAAATTGTGTAAACATGCTTAGGATATCCTTAGGAACAACTTTGGTATTTAGTGCTAAGGCTAGTTTGGTCATTTAGCCATGGTTTGAATATGTATCATGATTGCAAAGTGACATGTTTGACTAAAGTTGAACTAGGTGTTAGGGACCTTGCATGGAGGAGTTCACTAAAGCAAAGTTGTAGTGTTTGACATAAGGAACAACTTTGATTTTTGGGTCTTTGACTGATTCAGCTCCTAACCTACTTGAATTTGGATTTCAAAAATCATCGAATCACTGTTTTCAACACTTAAGCAATTTTTTCTAAGTCTAGGTTCATTAACAGCCTGATAGGCCCATCTTGGGGATGACATTACTTGTTTTTGGTTGCGAATTTGAACATACTCCCTTAACCAAAGTTGAAGCTGGTACATAGGGCTATAAATTTTGTTTAGACGTCTTATGCTTTGGAGCGACGGATTAGCGGGAAAATCAGCGACAAAACCCGTCGTCAGGCACTGCACCGGTTCACTGACGAACTGAACGACGCGTTCAGTGGCCGACCAACGGCAGAACCCGCGCGCCGCGTGTCCCCGGCGACGGCCGCGCGTCGCCTCTGCTCTGCCCAGCCAGGCCACGACATGCCTGGGCGCGCCTTCTTCACGCCAGCGTCCGCCCGAGTCGCCCCGCGCTCCATTTTCACTTCGCCTCGGCCGTTCTTCCTCGCAGCAGCAGCCGCCAAGCTCCCGCAGCTCCGCCGTCGCCATAGCCGCGCGCAGCTCGCGCCTGGCCTCTCCAGCACCGCCGCCATAGCTCCACCATCTCCCCATCAACCCACTGCCTCCTCCCGTGCCCGCTGATAAAGCTTGGTAAGCCACCGCAGTGCGCAACACCTCGCCGGAGTTCCGCCGCTAGCCCCGTTACCGTGGCCACGTCGCCTCCGTCCACCATTGGCCGTGATAGCTTGTGGTATAGGATCGCCGTGGTCTAGAGATGCTCGTCCAAGTCTTAGTTGGAGCTGCCGTAGCTTTCACCGACGTCTCGCCATCATCCCGCCTCGCCGTTCCGCCATGGCCGCCGCCGTCAGCTCTAGGGTCGGCAATAGGACCGGCCAAGTGGCTCAGTAGGTTCGCCTGGTCACGTAGGTCATACCCTGATGACCTCACCGCCGGCGAAGCTCGCCGTCGACGAGCCGCAGCCGCGCAGTGCCCAGCAGCGCCGCTGCTCTGCTCCGTGTCACTGACGCGTGGGGTCCCCTGACCAGCGGGTCCCACCTGTCAGCGACAGCAGTAGTGAAGGCTAACCCATTTTTAATCCAGTTTTTGATTTGTTTTGTGAAATTTGTATCTTCAGTTTGGTAGCTCCAAAAAATTGTGAAATAAATATGATTGTGTTGCTTAGGAAGTGTAGCATTTAGTAAAAATATGTTCTTGGATTCAACAGTAGAATTTTCTGGAGATTTAAATAGGGATTTGAAATGTGCTTTTGAATGCATTCAAATTTGTTTATTTTATATCTAGAGTTCCTGTGCTCCAATAATTATGAAATTTTTGTGGTGAACTAATCTTAGCATGTGTGAACTCTGGTAAAAATTTGAGGACCAGTGCATGGGTAGATTTAAAGTTATAGATTTTTCTTTTATGACTAGTTAATCCTTGCATGAATTTTCATAAATTAAGTATGAGTCCAAAATTCATGAAATTTGTTGGAGGTAATCCTAGTACCATATGGATGCTAAGAAAAATATGAAATCTGTTGCTTGACACTTTTCAATAGGATTTTCCATTTATGCTATTTCAAGCCTTGCTGCCTTGTCATTTTTGCATAGGATGTTGTACTTGGTAAAATTTCATGAAATTTTTACAGTAGTCCTTTGATAGCATTAGTAAGGCTCTGTAAATTTTTGAGAATTTATTAAGCACATCTGATATATATTTATTATTTAACCTAGATATCTAAATAAAATAATAAAGGCAATTTAATAAATAGTTTGGGCTTCACCATTATATCATCTTAACTGTATTTGGTATGCTTAAACTGTTGGTAGGTTCTATGTTGTCGAATTTTGAATGATTACCTGAAGTAGAAGTATTCCTACTTTATATTGCATGTTAAATCATTTCCGGACTGATTCTAGAGTTTGATGAGTGGCATGTTGAAAATGATGTGTACTGTAAAAATGGTTAATAACAAAGTTGTAGAGAATTTGATAAGCGTTCCAGAAAGTCCAGGATCACTGGATTTGGATTTGTAGAACTCAGTTATGAGCGAAACAAGTAGCTACTGCTTGTGGCATAGTCGATGCATTATAGAAGTAGTTAAGTAATAATCGAGAAGAGATATGCACCTACTCAAACAACGTGATGCACTTGTTAACATATATGCATTCGTAATACTTATACCATACTCATGCATCTAGGATCGGAGGAAGAGATCACGTTGTTGGAATTCAAGAAGCGAGAGGAAGGGAATCGGCAGGAGGATCCGCAGTCGCAGCCTCTCGGCGTGGAGCGAAACCCTGAAGAGCTTCCGAGTGCCCCGACCATCGCCCTACTTCCTTTCTGCGAGGCAAGCCCCTGAGCATTATAAGTCTCCCAAGAATTTATAAATGTTTATTTAAGTACTTATGATTGCTGCATTAGGTTATAAGAGTTGAATGAAACCACTTGATGCATGTACATTCCTTGTCCAGATATTACACCTTTAACCGGTATAGGTCCGTGGATCGAATATATGCTTAGCCATGCTTAGACCGGTAGAAGTCGGGTGATTTCTGTCACCATGAGATATAGGTGGATACCGAGCACGGTTGGTTATAATTGCTATCGTGGAAAAGAACCATGGTTAATGTAAATGGAGACCGGGCGGGATATCGATAGAAAAGCAACAAGGCATGGAGGTCTTGGGTGTGGATCTATCCCCGTCTGTGTCGATCAAGGACTGCACTCGCTTGTTGGAACTTCGACAAGATTGAACGATGCCTCTCACTTAGCTGGCCGGATAATTCGTTCCGACCGCTGAAGCCGAGTAATTCAACTCGGTAGCCGAATCGCTTTGTCAGCGCCTTTCCGGGAACGATCGACCGAGCCCAAGGGCGTGCTTGGCCTTTGAGCATCCCGGCATCTGGTGTTCCAGTTGTGCGACATAATCTGGACCCGCCAAATGTGTACCGAGTTGTATCAAAGGTGACCTAAGGCTATCGTGGGTGGTGGTAGACTGGGTTTGTGTTAGGAATAAATTTCCACCGGTTGAAATCGATTCAATCGCCGTCTCTCCCGGATAGTGAGAAACTTGGCTAGCTCCAACATCGTAGTAATCAGTATTATGGAACATGATGGTTCGGATGAAAATGGAATTGCAATACCTGCTATGGTTACTATTGTATGCTTCTAAATGATACCACATGTTTGGCACAGGATAGTTGCTAATCTAGAAATGGATAGTTATAATTAACTTGGTAAAGGAATCATAATTGTACAATGGACCAGTTGCCTTTTTTCGCAAAATGTTGTCAAGATACGTCCACTTATACAAATTTTGCATACTCCCTTGGAGTCATTTTATTTCTGTTCATGACGGGTAAGTCTAGTGAGTACCTTCTCGTTACTCGTGGTTTATTTTCCCATGGTTGCGAGATGGCACTGTGTATCATGGTTATTGCAAGAGTTGCTTCTATCCCATTGTGGATGAGGAGTAAGCCTTGGGCGTGCTTCTTTAGTAATTCCTATCCTTGCTTTTGTGGACCGTGATCTAGCTTGGCAATCGTATCAAACTATGTTGGAAACTTTATCTTCGAACTTATTTGCTTCCGCTTTATTTATCAAACTCGTTTTGTAATAACTTTTATTCGTACTCGATGATGAAAAGTATCTCGTGAACTTTATGTAATATGTGGCATGTATGTTGAATCTCGTATTTATCTTGGTTGTTGTAAATCGTTTATCGAGACCCGTCGTGGTACTCGAGGGACTACCGGGTTTATATGGGTTCAAGTATGACAGTGCGACCGCTTGCGGATTGCCATTGTACTTGTATTCTTATAAATTGGTCGGTTCTGCGATAGGATGTGATCAATAAAATCTTTGATTAGTTTGTACTAGGAACAAACTATCAATGAACAAAATTTCTGCTTCTCTTTATGAATGTGTTTCCGAATCTGCTGAAATATAAATCTGATTGTCT
This sequence comes from Miscanthus lutarioriparius, assembly GCA_904845875.1. NCBI lineage: Eukaryota > Viridiplantae > Streptophyta > Magnoliopsida > Poales > Poaceae > Miscanthus > Miscanthus lutarioriparius. Next base: position 138,470 of record CAJGYO010000034.1, on the reverse strand, counting down.
TTGTGTGTGTTTTTACTCTATAGGCAATACATATCGTATTGGCTTTTTCCCTTAGGGCTGATTTTTGAACTAAAGGCGATACCCTCCTAGTATTGGCTATTAGAGCCGATGACCAAACAAATCGGCTATCATGTATTAATCCAAACGCCAGGATAATACTTCTTTAGGAATTTTTCATTGATTGCTCTATCAAATTGCTCTTCCCCTTCTAGTGTTTCTAAAATATAAGCATTGCCAGGCGCACAACGTTTAATCCGATAAGGACCTTCCCAATTAGGCAACCATTTGCCAAACCTGCTATCTTTAGACCCAATCGGCAATCTTACTTTCCAAACTAACTCTCCTTCGCAAAATTGTTTGTTTTTGACCTTTTTATTATAATGCCTTGCAACCCTTAATTTATTAGCCTCAATATTTTCAAGAGCGCGCAGCCGATGACAACTTAAGTCCTCCAAATCATCCATCATAAAGTTTTTATAGACTTCAGTTGTCAAATCATTTTGCAATGTAACACGTCTTGATCCAGTTTGAATCTCCCAAGAAAGAACTATATTATGCCCATATACTAACTCATAAGGTGATGATTTAATCGATCCATGGCAAGCCAACTATGATAGAACCACCCAATTTATACAAGATCAAGTACGGCTGTCCCCGTTAAACACGTCGACACTTGCATACTCTCACTCATATAAACCCGATAGTCCGTCGAGTGTCACGAAGGACCTCGGTAAATCAACTTCACAACCAAGATCGTGTGATTAAGCAAATACACATCACATACACAGAGTTACAACAGAAATAATATTACAAATGGGTTCACAAATAATAGTACAAGTTTAGGTTTCAAAACCGGTTAAGGAAAAACAACATAGCTTTCAAATGATTACATTAATATAAGTTCTAAATACATTGCTAGCATAAGTGACATCCTCTGACAAAAGCATATAGATAAGAAATAAATATAGAGTCATTGAGCCCATCGGCGGTTTGCCACCATCTTCCTCAAGCTGAGAATTTCACCTACAACATGGTGGGATAAACCCTGAGTACTCGAATGTACTTAGCTAGACTTACCCGTCATAAACCAAAAATAAAATAACACCAAGGATCATGCAAGGCTTTATAAGTGGAGCTAGCTTGACAACATTTTACATAAAAATCCACTAATTCAACTATACCTTTTATAATTCGGTCATCAAGTTAATTATAGCTATTCATCTCTAGATTAGAAACTAACCTGTGCCAAACATGTGATATATCATTTAGTAGCATAACAATAGTAACCATATCCGGTGTAATAATTCCATGTTCATCATAACGATCATTCTATAATTCAGTTACTACGATGTTGGGACTAGCCAAGTTTCTCATTGTCCGGGAGAGATAGTGATTCGAATCGATTTCAACCAGCTAGGAATTTATTCCTAACACAAACCCAGGTCTACCAGCCATGATAGACTTAGGTCACCTTTGGTATAACTCAGGTCTACATTTCATGGGTTTGACCAGCGCCGCACAATCAGGGATGACCAACTACTAGGATGATCAGGACTACCCTGCCCTTGGGCTCACGTCTGGCTCCCCGCACATCCTTACTACCATCCAGAGTGCGCACTTTTACAGAATGGGGCCTGGCCTAAGTTGAGCTACTCGGCTTCGTGGTCGGAACGAGTTATCTAGCCAGCTAAGTGAGAGGTATGCGTTCAATCTCGATAGAAGCGCCAACAACGGTATGGTCCTTAATCGTTACAGATAGAATCACATGAGTCAACCTACACATAGACTCCGCCCGGCCTCTAGTTACATTACCCCATGGTTCTGTTCCACGATAGCAAATATAGCCAACCATGCTTTGGTATCCACCTATATCTCGCAGGTGACAAGAAATTATCTGACTTCTACCGGTCTAAACATTGCTAAGCATATATTCGATCTTGGACCTACATAGGGTTCAAGATATATTTCTGGACAAGAAAATTATATGCATCAAGTGGTTCCAATCAACTCTTATAACCAAATGCATCAACATAAAAAGGACTCAAGTTGATATTTATAAAACATAGGAGGCTTAGAATGCTCTGGGGCTCGCCTAGGATCCAACACTAGGTCAGTGTTTATTAGATGACACTCGCTTGGTGAGCATCTCCCATCTCGGCACTTGCTTAGTCCTTCCATCTTCTGGATGGATTCACCAAACTCTATCCTCGGGTTCGGCTCCAACATCACGTCCTTCACGTGATGCATCTAGCGTACCTAGATGAGATGCAACAATGCAAATGTATGAATTCATGGAAGTGCCATAGACGATGCATTACAAGAAAGCAAGCAAGACAAGCACAAGGTCAAGATAGCATGTCACACAAGTTTAACTTAAGTCAAGCTATTATGGGTATGCAAGTAATATCAAGGTTAAGCAATCAATTCAAAGTACATGCACAAAATCTGGACAGCAACGTAAAAGGCAATTGTTTTAGTCATAAACAGAGATCCCGACATCCAATACAGGTGATCCTAGACTTTATAGAAAACTAAATAAATTGTATACAACTTTGTGATTTACACTTAGAGCTTATTTAAAGGTTAACAAGGTTGAAAAATACTAACAAGCAGAACTGCACAAACTAGGACAGAAATCTGACAATAACTTCATAAATGTATATCTGAAGTTATGGACATCCAATAAACATGATTCTTAACTTTATGGAAAGATTATTAAGTTATCTACAACTTTCTTATTATCATCTTAAGATGATTCTACAGCTAACAAGGTTAAACAACATCAAGAAGGCATCTCTGTCCAGATTTGGACAGAATCTATCATTCTACTTTGAATAGTAATAACTGGAGTTCTAGACCACCAAAAGCAGTGATCTTAGACATTTTGGAAAGATTAACAAAAGCACTACAACTCTCCTATTATCACCAATACATGATTACATGTTTAAGTGAGCCAAAGAATACAATCATTCAGATCTATCTAGAGGATATGCAAAAACTGACAGCAAACTTCTAAAATCTATAACTCCTAAATCATCAGGCCTAAAATTATGAAATTTTAGGACAAGCAAGATAAGGAAATTATCTACAACTTTTGCATTCACCATATTTATATAAAACATTATTTGATCCACAAAGTTATCATCACAACAGAAAATGCATAGGCAACCATTTTAGAATGTAACAATTTGATGTTTCACTTGTTTTGCTAACAAAGAGCATGCACACATACTTAGCAATACTTTATTGAACACCAATCACTCAAAGCATCACCAAATACAATTACAATCTTTATCTACAATTATGCTTTTATTAATCCTCTTTCCCAATAAACATATATATAATTTTAGTGATATATGAGAACAACTAGTTTGAGGCTGAGACTTTTATGAGTGGTAGATGTTATCAAAACATGGCTACTGCATAAATTTCACATGCTTAGGTTTTATAGATTAATTATTACAAAAAAGACAAATTGCTAATGTAAGAAAAAACATGTGAGAGCAAGATAAATCTAAAACACACTATTTTCTGCAAACACATGTGTAGGATCACTGGTTGGCCTAGAGGGGGGGGGGTGTGAATAGGCCTATCAAAATAAACACTCAAACTTTTATCAAATACACCCTGTGGCACTGCCGCTCTAGAGGGCGGCACTGCCGAACTGTGGCACTACCGGACAAGAACAGCGGTACTGCCGCACCTGCAGACAACTTCGAGTGATAGTTCGAAATTAGTGAATGGAAACTTAGATCAGAGAAATTTCTTAGCTTACTACAGGTATTATAGTCATAGATCAAGAGCTAGAATGAGTAGGAACACCACACACAAGTAGATCGACTAGAAACCCTAGAAATCACCTCAACCAACAATATGAAATGCAAGTAATGTAAATCAAGCACAAGTGACACAATGATTTATCCCATGGTTCGGCTCACCACCAAGGCTTGCCTACCTCCATGTTGTTGAGGTTTGCCACTAAGGCTTAGGGCTTTCCAAACCTTCCTCGTTCTCAAGTCAAGAGACTTAACTCTTGAGATGAGGGGTGAGTATACTAGCTTCAAGAGATGGTTACAAACCTCCTGGGGCTGCCACACAAGTTGGGAAGCTCCACGGGCGATGCTCTAGCCGGCTAGGAGCCAAGCTCCAAGAGTAACAAACACAACTGCCGGTCAAAACTTGAACCAAGTGCTCTTTCAAGTTGGGGAATCAATGGAGCCACTCTCTAATTGAGTTTTGGACCCTTTTCCCTCAAGGATTGATGGGGAAATCAATGGATTTGCTTGGGGGCTTGAGATCAACAATGGAGGGAGAGATAGAGCTCCTTTTCTGTTTGGGCGTGCTGGAATCAGCAGGAGGAGGAAGAGAGACATTGGGGAGGAAGAGGATGGGTATAAATACCCCCTCACCCCCAACGGTCACTTAAGTCGTGGCAGTGCCATGGTTTAAGTGCAGCAATGCTGTAGCTTAAGTGCGGCAGTGCCTCTCTTCAAGTGTGGTAGTGCCGCACCACGCAAGATAGCAAGGGTAAGAGTGAAGTGTAGACTGTCTTGACTGTGAATCTGAGGATGCATGTGTATGTTTGAGCACTTGGTAGCACATATTAGCTTAAGCATTGTGTCCCCCTTTATAGTATGGCTTTTCCTATACTCAAATTCAAAATATAAAAGAATTTAAACCTCATTTGAGTTTGAAGCCATCTACATTTGTAATTGGGGGCTGTTCCGTTTCCTGTAGCATCCTCAAACATGAATTCCCTGCTTGTCATCTCGATAAATCTCATTAGTTCTCTAATTATGTGGCTATTATCACCAAAACCCACAATTAGGGCTTGATTGCACTTTCAATCTTCCCATTTTTGGTTATTGATGACAACCCAATTAGAGCTTACAAAAGTTATAAAATAAATACTGAGATTTTCGAGCCATGGGTGTAGAGCCTCCCCCTAAGTATGTGAATAGAGAATTGAATTATCAAATTGGCATAAGAAGCCAAAATTCACATTTTAGTGAAAGTGATGGGGCTCCCCCTACATCCATGCTCCTGTGAGGTGCTTCATACTATGTCAGGTATGTAAAACGTGATGCAAAGGACAGTTTATGCACAACATGGTTTGCTGTTGCAGCTGGGCGCGACACTGTCACACTTGCTATAACAGCACAGATTAGAACAGACACCACACAACATGTGATACATATAAAGATATACATTCTAGCACAATTGTATCACAAGCGACAGCATAGATTAATATATGTGCATATCCCACACATAGAAAGTACTTAAGTAGCATTATTACATAAATAGAGTTTCTAAAGGACTCTCAAACTCTCACCTAACGAAGACTACTCTAAATGGATATGAACATGACTTCTAGCTGCAGCAACCTCCATGGCGTCGAAAAAGTTGATGACCCCTCTAATTTTCTCCCCCTTTGGCATAAAGCACCAAAAAGAGAAGAAAAGAAGAAAAACCAACACTCACTCCTCATCCTCTTGGATGGTGTCCCAATCGACATCATCCCCACCAGCAGCTCCAGTATTACCCGCAACATCCTCCTCTCCACCATCATCATCGTCGTCGGAGGAGGAGGAGGAAGAAGACACCATCGCCCTCCCTTGGCGATGAGTGGTCCAAGTGTGGCGCTCACGCCTGGTGCTTCTCCTAATGGACTGCAAGGTGGATCTCAAACTCATGTGAGGATCAAGCTCTGGCTTCTCCTACTCCTCCTCCTTATCCTCTAAATCTGTCTCAGAAAGACTTGGGAGGTCATCAAACCTCGGCGGTGACTGAACTGGAGAAAGAGGTGGCAGCCCTGCACGCTCTCTAGCCTCCCAGTTGGCTTCACGGTTCTCCAACCGGTCCTGATGTGCGGTCCTCGCTGCATAAGTGCAAGTTGTGAAAATGGCCTTAATCCATCTCCCAAACTTCTCCATCTTCTTTTCCCTGTGAGGCCTAGATCGGCACAACCCAGGCACATCCTCAACTGATGGAGAGCGTCTCATTGCCCTGCTACCACCTGCTCCTCGGGTCTTCTCAATTTTGTAGACGGCGTGAAGACCATCTTTGTCAAATCTGTAGCCAATGACCCTCTCAATCATAAACATGAGATAGGGGGCATAGGGTATCCCCTTTCTCCCATCCTCCATGGCATTCCTCAGCTCATGCCACATGAAGCGAGGGACATTAAACCTATCACCTCTAGAAGCAAATCTAGCAAGCACATTCCTCACATATCCATTAAGATCAGAAGCTGCTCCATCCTTGGGATTGATAGTGTGCCTGATCAAATTGTTTAGAGTGTAATAATAGCTCTTCAGGCCACTGACATTCCCATCTGCACTTCTCCTGTCAATCCACATATATGCAATGTCGCGGATCTCAGCTCTAGCCTCATCATGAATGTAAGTGAAGCCCTGCTCCTCCTCTCCAAAACCAAGGATCTGGCTGAAAGTCACAAAATCAACTCTATAATGCCATCCCTCAGTCATCTAGTGAATCTCATCAGTGTAGATACTATAGAAGAAAGTGGCATGGAACTGGGCTAGCACTTCCTCATTTCAATTATATCTGAAGCTCATGATATCAGTGAGGCCAAACAACTCACAAGCCTTGATCACCTTATTGAATTCTGGCACATTCTTTGCCTTCATCACCTCCCAATCAACATACTACATCTTCACAACCTTGGATTTCTTGGAGTTGAAGTTCACATATGCATAGAAGTAGGAATAAAATTCATTCAAAAACCTGTAGTCAATCTCCAAGTCCTTTGGCTGCTCATAGGGATTATTCTCACGTGCTTCCTCCACCATCTTCAGCTTTCTCACATAGTTGAGCATGGGATGAGCACGTGTGTCAACATGACGCCTCATGACTACATCCTTAGAATACTCTCTGATGTAGCTCCTGTCAAACTCCTCAAGATGAGGTGGAGTATCTGGGCAAGTCAAACTCCTTAAGATGAGGTGGAGTATCTGGGCAAGCACCTGGAGGAATGGTGCGGCCATCCCTCTCTAGGTTCTCCTCCTCCTGGATCATCTGATCTCTCCTCCCCCTATCTCTAGCAATATCTCTACCTACTGCACTGCCGCTGCCCCCTGTGGTCCTACCACGACCACGACGAGGCATCTGCTTATCCCGAGGCTCTGTCATCTTCCTCTTCCCCCTCCGGTCATCATCACCTCCAGAGGACATCTATGCAAACAAATATAGGTCCAAATAAGAAACTGTACATAAGGGGTATAAAAGAACACTTGAAAAACACTCTAGATGGATGAGATGATTCAAATCTCAAGTTAAGAAAGCACTATGAAATAATTAGGTTAGAGGGTGCGGCAGCGGCACTGCCTCACTTAGTGCTTCCCTTTCCCACGATTCAATTCTTCTCAACTATTCAGACTATTTCTCAAACATTCTCCTAAACCACTAGACAATCTTAGAATGAGTAGACCTAAATAAATACATGGAGTTGTCTACAATGTAGGTAAAGTGACTACATGTTTAAGATAGAAACAAATCTGGTGCACAAATCCAACCAAAACATAGAGTCATCGATGGAACAACATCTGCATTTACAACTTCAATCTATTGAGTGCGGCACTGCCGTGGGTACAGATGAGGCTCAACCAACAAATTGTTGTTTTGATGCAATTCATCCATCAAACTAGTTTCTACCCTAATCATGCAGTCACTAGAAACCATCTTCCAACAAATATAGAACTCCATGGCATAGATCAGGATTAGGTTAGGGTTTCACCTTGGTTTTCATGGATTGAGGAGGAAAGAGATGAAATGGCTCCATCCACGAGCTATAGTGGCTGCTGGCAATGACAAGGAAGACCAGCAGCACGGCGTGGCACTACTGGAAGTGGCAGCGTGACAGCAGAGAGGTGACGGCGGTGGCTGTGCTGTGTGGCATTGGGGAGAGAGACAATGACGGGGTGAGGTGAGGTAAGAGAGGTTTACCTGGGGGCCAGGTGAAATAGATAGAAGAGATGGGCCCCCACATTAACTTATTGTTTTGGGCCGAATTCCACATGGAATTCAAAGTGTGGCTCTACCGCAGGACAGGCGCGACACAGCCGCACTCCCCAGTACAACAAATTTAGCTGCTAACTAAATACCTCTATATTTATAGGATATGGACGCATATCTCAAGCATACTATGATCAGCAACAAATAGTCAATACAAACAATGATCATAATGCACTTGTTTCTTATGATAAAACATTTTAATCATAATATTTATACTTTTGCAATTCATTTCTCCTATCCATGCTAGTTCATCAATCAAAGTGTGCTATAGTTCAAACCACATTACGAGAATCATGTATATTTAGCTCACTATGCAAAGCACAAAACCTTGACTCATCAAGAGGCTTAGTGAAGATATCAGCTAGTTGCTTTTCGGTGCTCACATGATGAATTTCGATATCTCCTTTGGCTTCATGGTCTCTCAAGAAATGATGTCGAATGTCTATGTGCTTAGTTCTTGAGTGGCTTACGGGATTGTTGGCTAACTTTATGGCACTTTCGTTGTCACACAAGAGTGGGATTTTAGTGAAGTGACATCCGAAATCTTGAAGGGTTTGCCTCATCCAAAGTAGTTGAGCACAACATGCACCAGCAACAACATACTCAGCCTCGGCAGTGGAAAGGGCTACACAATTTTGTTTTTTAGAACTCCAAGACACTAGGGACCGTCCAAGGAATTGATATGTCCCCGAAGTGCTTTTTCGATCTACTTTGCAACCAGCGTAATCGGAATCTGAATACCCAAGTAGATCAAACCTAGAGCCCTTAGGATACCACAAGCCAAGGTTAGGAGTATGTACTAAATATCTCAGGATTCTCTTAATGGCCACTAAGTGACACCCTTTTGGGTTAGCTTGAAATCTAGCACACATGCACACACTAAGCATAATATCAGGCCTAGATGCGCACAAATAAAGTAGAGAGCCGATCATGAAGCGATATACCCTAGTATCCATGACTTTCCCTTCATCATTGAGATCTAGATGTCCATTGGTTGGCATGGGAGTTTTGATAGGCTTGACATTCACCTTGTCAAACTTCTTAAGCGTATCATGGGTGTACTTCGTTTGGCTAATAAAAGTTCTATCCTTCACTTGCTTGATTTGAAATCCAAGGAAGAACTTCAATTCACCCATCATGGACATCTCAAATCTCTTGGTCATGATCCTACTAAATTTCTCACAAAAAGAATGATTAGTACTACCAAATATTATGTCATCGACATATATTTGGCACACAAATATATCTTTGCCAACTTTGTGAGTGAAAAGGGTAGGATCAGCTTTGCCTATTTCAAAGCCTTGTTTAAGCAAGAATTCCTTAAGGCATTCATACCATGCTCTTGGTGCTTGCTTAAGCCCATAGAGTGCCTTTTGGAGTTTGTAGACATGGTTGGGAAACTTGTGATCTTCAAAGCCCGGTGGTTGCTCAACATAGACAAGTTCTTGAATAGGGCCATTGAGAAATGCACTCTTCACATTCATTTGATATAGCTTGAAGTTGTGATGAGCGGCATAGGCTAGAAGCATTCGAATTGCTTCAAGTCTTGCCACCAGTGCATATGTTTCTTCAAAGTCCAAGCCCTCTACTTGAGTGAAACCTTGAGCAACCAACCTTGCCTTGTTTCTTGTCACAACTCCATTCTCATCTTGCTTGTTGCGGAAGACCCACTTGGTGCCAATGACATTGGTATTGGGTCATTCCACCAAAGTCTACACTTGGTTTCTTTCGAAGTTGTTTAGCTCTTCTTGCATGGCCATCACCCAATCTGGGTCTCCAAGTGCTTGTTCTACTTTAAGAGGCTCCAAAGAGGAAACAAACGAGTAAAATTGGCAAAAGTTTGCTAAATGTGAATGAGTTGTTACCCCCTTTCGAAGACTCCCAAGGATATTGTTAACGGAATGATCCCATTAATTATTTGCCTTAGCCTTGGATAGTCAATGGCCTCTTGTTCATCTTTTCGATCTTCATCATCATCTTGCTCAAATATGGGTTGTAGGTTTTATCCTCGAGCTGGAGTCGAATCAGCTGCTGCTGACTGTGTGGGTGTGGCACTGCCGCCCTCAAGTGTGGCACTGCCATGCTCCGAAGTTGCAGCAGATGTTTGCTGTAGTGTAGCATCAGGTACGTCAGCGGAAATAGGTGCAGCAGCAACTTGAGGAACCTCCACTTTAGTGACTTCTTCTTCTTGTGGTCTAATATCACCAACAGTCAATTGCTTGATTGCTTCACATGGTGGATCTTCCTTTCCTACAACACTTGAATCAACTTGCTCCACTTGAGAGCCATTAGATTCATCAAATGTCACGTCTACCGCAATCTCAACTCTCTCAAAGGTTTTGTTGAAGACATGGTAGGCATGCTCATTTGATCCATAACCAAGAAGAAAACCTTCATCAACTTTAGGTGCAAACTTAGAGATTTTGGGTTTGTTGTTAAGTATGAAACACTTGCACCCAAACACTCTAAAGTAGGACACCTTAGGCTTTTTACCAGTTAGAATCTCATATGATGTTTTCTTCAACTTCTTCTGTAGGTAGAGGCGGTTGATGGCATGGCAAGCGGTGTTGACAGCGTCACACCAAAAGATGTCTGGCATCTTGTACTCATCTAGCATTGTCCTTACCATGTCAATGAGTGTATAGTTCTTCCTCTCTACTATACCATTTTGTTGAGGGGTGTATGGAGTTTAAAACTCATGCTTGATGCCCTCCTCATCAAGAAACTCGTCAGCTAGAGTATTTTTGAATTCGGTCCCATTGTCGCTTCTCACTTTCTTGATGGGAAGGCCGAACTCCTTTTGAGCTCTTCTAACAAATATCTTCACCTTCTCTTGAACTTGGCACTTGTCATGCAAGAAAAATACCCAAGTGAAACATGAATAGTCATCAACAATAACAAGACCATATTTGTTACCCCCGATACTTAGGTAGGTGACCGGTCCAAAGAGATCCATATGTATTAGCTCCAATGGTTGCTTGGTGGTCATGATGCTCTTTGGTGGGTGAGGTGCTCCAGCTTGCTTTTCGGCTTGACAAGCACTACAAATCCTATCTTTCTCAAAGTGAACATTTGTTAGTCCAAGAATGTGTTCATCTTTTAGAAGTTTGGCCAAGTTCCTCATCCCAACATGGGCTAGTCGGTGATGCCAAAGCCATCCCATGCTAGATTTTGCCACTAAACAAGTCTCAAGCTTAGCTTTACTTTTGTTGAAATCAACTAAGTAAAGCTTGTTCTTTAATTGACATGTAAAGACAATAGAGGAATCCTCCCTTCTAAAGACTTCCACACCCTGATCTGAAAAGAGACAATTGTAGCCCATCTCACACAATTGAGAAACGGACAACAAATTGTAACTCAACGAATCAACATGTAATACATTTGTAATTGAATGCTCAAGGGTTATAGCAACTTTATCGAGACCAATCACATCCCCTTTTGAATTGTCTCCAAAGACAATAATTTCATTTGAGTGCGTCATTGGGGAATATGATGAGAACATACTCCTTTCTCTGGTCATATGATTTATACATCCACTATCAGGCACCCAACTTGATCCACCAGAGGAGTATGCCTACAAAAGAAGTTTAGTTACTAGATTTAGGTCCCCAATTTGACTTGGGGCCTTGCATGTTAGTCACAAGAATCTTAGGAATCCAAATAGAAGTATTCCTATATATGCTGGTTTCCTTTCCAACAAATTTTGCAACCACTTTCCCACTGATGTTGTTCCTCAAAATAAAGCATGATGTCAAGCTTTGTCGAGGTGCATAAGTCTTCAGTTGATAGGCATACTTATTTTTGGTGGCCCACACTGATTCCTTAGGCTTATGGAAAACATGTTTCTCCTGGTACACCTTCTTCTTGGGCTTAGTTTGATCAGGAGCAGAATTGGTAGGCTTCCCATTTTTGCGGGGCGCGGCACTGCCTCTCGGGGACGCTGCACTGCCGCGGTCTGTGCAGGCTAATCTATACCAATTTTGCCCTTCCTTTCAAACTGCACACACTCATAGCCATTCACTATCCTTCTTCCATTTGTTTTGGCTGCTTTTGTGTGTCCAAGCCCAAGCTTGATTGAAGGATGCCTTCCTTGCTTGAATTGTGGCCCTTTTGATTCATCATTCTTCTTGTCATTGGATTGCGTCTTACCTATCCACCCTTTTCCAATGACTTCATTGAGCATAGCAATTTCCTTTACCATAGCCGCCATGTTTGCAAGGTTAGTGAAATGGGCATTCAAATCAAAATTAAAACATTTTCCACACCCTTGACTAGTGGAGGGAGTAGAGGTTTCCTTTGCCTTAGGGAGATGTAAGTAACTATGGGGGATATGACCCCCGATATCCATAAGACAAGATATGAGCCACACCATCAGAGGTGGCCTAGCCCACAAGATCAAGGCGTGCACGGCACTGGTCGACGTGCACCGCAAGATATTGTATAGTACAAAATAGGATACTTTCCTTGTAAACCTACCCCTCCAGAGTATATAAGGAGAGGCAGGGGTACCCTAGTGGACATCGATCTCCATAGATCTCATATTCAATACAATACACCAAAGACACAGGACATAGGGTATTACGTCGATTAGACGGTCCGAACCTGTCTAAATCATTGTCTCTACGCCTTGTGTCACCATCCGGTTCCTATCACGTGCACCTCCACCAATCAATCTACCTTCGTGGGATACCCCTCGAAGGACTACCGAGCATCTTTTGTCGACAGTTGGCGCCCACCGTGGGGCTGTGCGTGCTGATCTATGGTGAATCAGATGGCGTACCTCAATATCACATCCCTCAACCACCATGGTGCATAACCGAGCAACACGCATCGCCAAGTCAAGGTGCCGCTACACTTGCAGTAACTGATCGACCCACCGGTGGCCCACTAGTTGGCAAGATTGAATCGGTTGGGCAAGCAAGGAAGCGACGTGCAACTCCTCAGCGCTGTCCGTGGCCACTCGGTTTCTGGCAGCAGTGTTTTCACCCATGTACGATGGGACTCATCTAATGTGATCGATCTGAGTTCTAATCTAATCACGAGTCTCAGAGCGAAGCCGGAGGATAAACTCGACTTGTCTTATTTCCTCCGCAACCTTTCATGTTGGGATCGGAACATCTAGTTCAACAGACCAATTGGTCGTATCAACTAGCAAACTAGGAAAGCTGATCTAATTGAAGTAATCTAGATATGCAGCTTGCATGTGCTTATACGGATCTACATACATGCAACTATGTAAGTACGAATCTACAAGGGCACATGCATGCATGCGGATTGACTCCATCAGCCCACCCCATGTCTCCATGTGCTTCTCCGACAACAGCTTTCAATAGCAAGACTGAAGCACCCCGTGCAAACAAACAGGCGGACGCTCTCGGACTCCAGTGCGAGCCACCAAGCGAGCCGCTAACCGAGCTATCCGAGTCGCTGACCACTAATATAGGGATGACGTCGCCCAGACTACTTACTTTGACCACCTATGGCATCGCAATTATGATCGCCGCAAAGAACGGCGCCGTGACAACCACGACTGCCGCCATGACGATAGTTCGGAAAGCTCGAGCGCCGGGCAACTTCATCAACACCGACCAGATAACGCCATACGCCGCCGACTAGACATTCTGTCTAAAGCTAAGTCACACTTTAATATTTTTCTAAATAGTCTCCAATCTCTGTATATCGCCATAATGTTTCTCTGATATGTTTTCTCCATGTTTGCTCTCCAAACGATTTTCCAAAGCCCCGAACAGTCATGTTGATGCTCAGATGTCCCTAGAGACGGCCCTGTCTCCGGCTCCTCCCTACACGTGCACGAGCGTCTGCCCTCTGCGTTATGGGTGGTCAGCAACGGCTCCTTAGCGACACTTTGTTCTTCCTACACACACACGGGCTCCGCGCTCCGCGTTATGGTTAACGGGCTAGCTAGGGCTGGAGACTCAACTACACACTAACTGGTCGGGCGGTTTATATTAAATATAAATACATCTTCACACCAATTGATAGTCGAGCTGCATATGCTATTTCATCACCATTGTTGATTCTTCTCCGGAGTTCATATATTTTACATCATGTACTACCCGTTCTACATATTTGTATTGCAGGATCATCGTCCAGGTGATCGGACCACCTAGTGCTCGGACTTCTCCACCGACCAACTGGTCAACCCGCTAGGTTCATGGATTTCGTCGCCGACTCGTTGATTAGACTGTTCATCGGTCGCTTCTATTCAATGCTCACTTCGCCGCTGACCATTTCACCGGACTGTTCGTCGTTCGTGCTTCATCGCCACCTACGTCAGGGACTCCTCAGCGTTCAGACATCGCCAGCTTCGCCGGGGACTCCTCGGCGCTCGGACATTGCCAGCTATGCTAGGGACTCCTTGGTGCTCGGACATCGCCAGCTACATCGGGGACTCGGACATCGCCAGCTATGCCGGGGAGTCCTCGGTGCTCGGACATCGCCAGCTACGCCGGGGACTTCTCGGTGCTCGGACATCGCCAGCTTCGCCGGGGACTCCTCGGTGGTCGGACATCGCCAACTACGTAGGGGACTCCTTGGTGCTTGGATTCTACGTGTCGCCAGCTACGCCGGGGACTCCTCAGTGCTCGAACATTGCTAGCTACACTGGGGACTCCTCAGTGTTTGGATTATTCGTGCAAGAATCGCCAGCTAAGCTAAGGACTCCCTTGGTGGTCAGATCTTGCTACGTCTCATCGGTGTGCTATCAAGTTGCTCCATACTATTCGGATCAGGGTGCTAATCTTAGGCAGCACATCTGGGGTCTTGATACATGCATGTCAGATGACGTCGGCAAGCTTTCGGACTTGTTTTCTTTGACCCTGCTACAAGATTCATTCTTCATCTTTGAATAGGCTCGGGGACTAAGTGGGCACACTTCACCTCGCGATGAGTGTGTTTGCTTTAATCTAGAAGACTCCGTGCCTCCTAAAGTTGGAGAAGACTATCTCCCTTTCTCGTGGATGGACTCTAAGAGGGCACACTTGATCCACTGCGAGGAAATTTTTGATTTTTGGACTTGAGCTCCTTACATCCTTATGGCAAGCCAAACTTGGGATACATTGCTCGGTGACAGTTCATACTGCTCGGCGATGGTTCACACTACTTGACGATGGTTCATAGCTGCTCGGCAATGGTTCACACTACTCGGTGATGGTTGACAACTACTCAGCAACTCATCACGGTGGTCGGACCATGAGTTTGACTACTTGGCTTTGTTCGCACCTGCTCGGACAAGCTCAAGATGACATTGCTCAAAGGATACAAGGCACTTGGGGACTAGCTATGGGGGATATGACCCCTGGTATCCATAAGACAAGACATGAGCCGCACCATCAGAGGTGGCCCAGCCCACAAGATCAAGGAGTGCATGGCACTAGTCGACGTGCACCGCAAGATATTATATAGTACCAAATAGGATACTTTCCTTATAACCCTACCCCTCTAGAGTATATAAGGAGAGGCAGGGGTCCCCTAGTGGACATCGATCTCCATAGATCTCATATTCAATACAATACACCAAAGACACAGGATGTAGGGTATTACGTCGATCAGACGGCCCGAACCTATCTAAATCGTTGTCTCTATGCCTTGTGTCACCATCCGTTTCCTATCACGCGCACCTCCACCGATCAATCTACCTTCATGGGATACCCCTCGAAGGACTGCCGAGCTTCTTTTGTCGACAGTTGCTATCCACCGTGGGGCTATGCGTGCTGATCCATGGTGAATCAGATGGCGTACCTCAATATCACATCCCTCAACCACCATGGTGCATAACCGAGCCAAGGTGCCGCTACACTTGTAGCAACCGATCGACCCACCAATGGCCCACTAGTTGGTGAGATTGAATCGGCCGGGCAAGCAAGGAAGCGACGTGCAACTCCTCAGCACCGTTCGCGGCCACTCGGTTTCTGGTGGCAGCGTTTTCACCGACATACGATGGGACTCATCTGATGCGATCGATCTGAGTTCTAATCTAATCACGAGTCTCAGAGCAAAGCCAGAGGATAAACTCAACTTGTCTTATTTCCACCGCAACCGTTCATGTTGGGATCGAAACATCTAGTTCAACAGACCAATTGGTCGTATTAACTAGCAAACCAGGAAAGCTGATCTAATTGAAGTAATCTAGATATGCAGCTTGCATGTGCTTGTTGTTGTTGTCCTTGCCCTTTCCTTTCTTCTCCTTCTTGTTCCCCTTCGACCCTTGGTATGACTCATCATCATCTCCATCTTTGGAACTACTTGATATGCTTGATGATGCACTTGTTGCCTTCTCCTGTTCTTCCTTCTTCTTCCTAGCTTCTCTTCTTTTTCTTCTTGCTTCTCTCTTAAGTCTTCTTTCCTTTTCTTCTTCTCCTCTAACCGCTACTCCTCTTTCTTCTTCTCTCTTGCTTCTCTTTTTAGCTTTCTTGCCCCCTTCCTTCTTCTTCTCTCATTATCATCGAGAGCTCTTTTGGCATCGATATCCTCAAGATGTGGTAGTGTGGTGTTGCTCGCTGTCGATGCGCTCAGCTAACTGCTGCCTGTGTTGACATCCACCCGCTTCACGCTACTGGTTCCTCCTCCGGCCTCCATACCTCATGCGGTGAAGCGTATATGAGGTAACCTACTCTAATACCACTTGTAGGATCTCTGGTTGGCCTGGGGGGGTGAATAGGCCTGTCAAAATAAACACTCAAACTTTTATCAAATTCACCTTGTGGCACTGCCGCTCTGGAGGGCAGCACTGTTGGATTGCAGTACTACCAGACCATAACAGCGGCACTACTGCACCAGCAGACAACTTCGAGTCACAGTTCAAAATCAGTGTATGGAAACTTAGATCAGAGAAATTTCTCAGCTTACTGCAGGTATTATAGTCACAGATCAAGAGCTAGAATGAGTAGAAACACCACACACAAGTAGATCAACTAGAAACCCTAGAAATCACCTCAACCAACAATATGAAATGCAAGTAATGTAAATCAAGCACAAGTGACACAATGATTTATCCCGTGGTTTGGCTCACCACCAAGGCTTGCCTACCTCCACGTTATTGAGGTTAGCCACTAAGGCTTAGTTCTTTCCAGCCCTTCCTCATTCTCAAGTCAAGAGACTTAACTCTTGAGATGAGGGGTGAGTATACTAGCTTCAAGAGATGGTTACAAACCTCCTGGGGCTGCCACACAAGTTGGCAAGCTCCACAGGCGACGCTCTAGCCAGCTAGGAGCCAAGCTCCAAGAGTAACAAACACAACAACCGGCCAAAACGTGAACCAAGTGCTCTTTCGAGTTGGGTAAACAATGGAGCTGCTCTCTAATTGAGTTTTGGACCCTTTTCCCTCAAGGATTGATGGAGAAATCAATGGATTTGCTTGGGGCTTGAGGTCAACAATGGAGTGAGAGAGAGAGCTCCTTTTCTGTTTGGGCATGCTAGAATTAGTAGGAGGAGGAAGAGAGATGTTGGGGAGGAAGAGGATGGGTATAAATACCCCCTTAGCCCCAACGGTCACTTAAGTCATGGTAGTGCCACGGCTTAAGTGCGGCAGTGCCGCACTATGGTAGTGACTCTCTTCAAGTGCGGCAGTGCCGCACCACGCAAGACAGCAAGGGTAAGAGTGAAGTGTGGACTGTCTTGGCTATGAATTTGAGGATGCATGTGTATGTTTGAGCACTTGGTAGCACATATTAGCTTAAGCATTGTGTCCCCTTTATAGTATGGCTTTTCCTATACTCAAATTCAAAATATAAAATAATTTAAACCTCCTTTGAGTTTGAAGCCATCTATATTTGTAATTGGGGGCTCCTCCATTTCATGTAGCATCCTCGAACATGAATTCCCTTCTTGTCATCTCGATAAATCTCATTAGTTCTCTAATTGCGTGGCCATTATCACCAAACCCATAATTAGGGCTTGATTGCACTTTCAACATGGCCATATTATGTATCAACATGACACAACAACATCATACCAAGGTAATGGGACCACCTTTTCCATTTTTGAATCTTCATAAAAATTATAACTTATTTAAACCATTTATTAAGCAATAAAAAAGTTAAATCAATAAATGGATCATATTGGATCCAATGACCATGAAATTTTTACCATAGCACACACATAGTATTAGTAGCCTATCATAAAATTTTCACAGCAATTGGAGCACCACAACTTTAGATATGAATTTATCCCTAGAAAACCTTAATTAAACTAGATAAATAAAAACAACAAAAACCTTCTACTAACACATATCATAAGATGACTCTACTATGTATATCTACTCACAAGGATTCCAAAAAGTCCTCATTTGCTATTTTATGATTTTTCTATGATTTATTATGATTTTCCAAAGTTTCAGCCATAAAAGAAAAACAAACTTGCACCAAGGCCCCTAAACTTCCACGAAAATAAATTCTAGCGAAAAGGTCCTTCCAGGCACTGTTCAACTGAGTCACAGTTTCTTCGCTTAACCCCGTGCACTTACTTCTATTTGGGCGCGACGTCCTTCATCTTCTTCAACTCGAACAGAGACGGAGCGGTCGGGCTCGGGGGCGACGCTGGCCGAGGCGGCCGGTTGTGGGTGGCGCTAGCTGGAGGGCGGTGGCCTAGCCCACGGGTGGCCAAGGAAGGGGCCATCCTGGCCAGTGGCTGCCTGGGGTGGCCAAGAGTGGCCTGTCCACAGCGTCATGGTGGTAGGAGGCGGGCGGCCCGACGGCTTCAGCGCTGGAGCGGCAGCGACGCTGAGAAAGGGGTTAGGGAGGCACGACAAGGTTCAAGGAATGTGGTAGTGCTATTTGCTTAGGCGGAGGAAGGCCAAGGGCAAGGAACAGCGGTGTGGAGGAGCTCTATTTGTCCGTCCATGGCGGACGCGGCCTCGCCCAGTGCGTGCGAGCGCCAAAGAGCGAGGAAGAGGGAACATATAGCGAGAGAGAGCGGAGGGCGAGCATGAGTGGAGCGGAACGTGCCCAGGCTCTCCCCATCGTTGCAGGGGTGTAGGGACGCACGACAGCAAGGTGGGGCGCTCGTTGCCCTGCATGGAGGACATGTTGGCATTTCATCGAGCACGTGGTGGGCGACGGTCGGGGCAAGGTGGGAGCCGATTTTGGGCCGATATGGACCTTGGACCCAAAAGTAAAGTTGAAGCCCACGAATTGCTCTACAACTATCATTAAGGGCATCTAGCCATCAGAGCTCTCCATTGGTAGCTAATTAAGCCCAAAGTTGACATTGTTAGCGACTAATCGAGGGTTATGCCTTGCTCTGTTTGAGCTCGAATTACTTGGTCAAATTTGATCCAACTTCTTCCTATTCCTTCTTCATGATGTAAACTCCAACTTTTATTTTTGGCTCAACTCAAGTTGTTTAACAAAAATCCGAGAATGCGAAATGCCAATCATCATTGCCACTGAAATTCCAAACTTAGCCAAATTTTCGAGATCCAAAACAGCACTGGGTTCAGTTTTGAGTCCTCAATTTAACTAAGTTAGGAGACCAAACTAGCTCATGACCCTTAAACAAAGTTTGTTGTACACCTCTTGGTCTGCAACTTTGCTTAAAGGATCATGGACTAGTTCAGCTTAGTTAGGAAGATACAAGCCTCCAAAGTGGGGTATACAAAACTAAAAACTAAGATTCAGTTAACTCCTGGAAACAGTTAGTCTTTGCTGACTTTGAAACTAACTTCGAAGGTCCAAATGAACTCCAAACTTGATGACACTTGCTTCATTGTTTCCAGCACAAAGTGTACTTCAAGTCCTATTAAGGAATCCAGTTGAGTTACCATATGAATTTGGAAGATAAAAATGTCACAACATATGAACTCGCTGTTGTCAATCAGGGACTTAGAAATATTTCTGAGAGGCCAAAACAACGCTGTATCCAAACTTGAGGCCACTGTTTGAGCCAATTAGGAGTTGAATTAGGGCTTGGTCCAAAAGTAAAGTTTGTTGTACTCCATTCAAACTTCAACTTTTATTTAAGGTCCAACTCCATGGAAGCACTCCAAATAGTTGGTCAACACAGGTCAAAACCATATCATGAAAAAGATAATTTTATCTATTCCCACGCTTAGAAGCATTTTCTTGACATTTGCTCAACACGAACCCTTCATGACTTTTGTTCATGAGTTGAATTAGAGTTGTTTGAGCAAGGTTTCAAGGTTTGGTCAACATCCCATGTTTCCATTCACTTAATAAAGCAATTCAATCAAGGTGATAACTTATTATTTCATGTGACTTCTTGATTCCAAACTTCATGAAACTTTTCCACTGGTCAAGATGGATGCATGGTGATGCAATGTACATGAAATAAACATGTTTAACATTACTCATGCCTAATCTTAACTAGGATCCACATGTAAGCAAAGGTGTGTTGTCCAAGTTCAAGTTGGGACTCAATTTCATAGATTGGACCTCAACACCTTCATCATCGCTTCAAAATTATGAACTAGAGATCATAATCATTGCTTGACATATCCTACTTAAGTCCAAATTCGCTGCTTAACTTGTGACTAACACTTGGGGTGTTACACCATCCTATATGCCCACAATGCTTCATTAAGTGTCAAGTACCACTTCCTTGGTGGTTCTTCAATTTTCTTCTTAATCAACTTAATCAAAATTTGATTGGATGCCTCTGCCTAGCCATTAGCTTGAGCATAATAAGGAGAAGAATTTAGTAATTTAATTCCCATACTGACAGCAAAATTTCTAAATTCTTCTGATGTGAACATTTGAAAGGTCCTAATGGCTAGAGGGGGGGGGGGGTGAATAGCCTAATAAAATTTCTTCAATGACACTTAACAAAAGGATTAGACAATTATGAGGCGAAGCGAGTTTTGCGCTAGCCTATCAAAATGCAAGCCACCTACCACAATTCTAGTTTAGATGGAGTATATCCACACAATAGCTATATCACTACACTAAGTTAGTGTGCTCTCAAAGGCTAACTAAAGAGCCACACTAACCAAACTAACAAGCTCTCACAACTAGTTACACTAAAGAGCTTGACAACTAGTTTGCGGTAATGTAAAGAGTAGGTAAGAAGGTTATACCGCCGTGTAGATGTATGAACCAATCAATCACAAGTGTGGATAACAATGAAGACCAATCACCTTGGAATCAATGATGAACACAATGATATTTTACCGAGGTTCACTTGCTTGCCGGCAAGCTAGTCCTCGTTGTGGCGATTCACTCACTTGGAGGTTCACGCACTAATTGGCTTCACACGCCAAACCCTCAATAGGGTGCCACACAACCAACACAAGATGAGGATCACACAAGCCATGAGCAATCCACTAGAGTACCTTTTGGCGCTCCGCCGGGGAAAGGTCAAGAACCCCTCACAATCACCACGATCGGAACCGGAGACAATCACCACCCTCCGCTCAACGATCCTCGCTGCTCCAAGCCGTCTAGGTGGCGGCAACCACCAAGAGTAACAAGCGAATCCCACAGCGAAACACGAACACCAAGTGCCTCTAGATGCAAACACTCAAGCAATGCACTTGGATTCTCTCCCAATCTCACAAAGATGTTTAATCTAGGATGGAAATGAGTGGGAGGGCTTTGGCTAAGCTCACAAGGTTGCTATGTCAATGCAAATGGCCAAGAGAGAGAGCTTGAGCCGGCCATGGGGCTATAAAAAGAGCCCCAGTGAAATAGAGCCGTTGTACCCCTTCACTGGGCTGACCGGACACTCTGGTCATATTGACCGGACGCTGGACCTCAGCGTCCGGTCGTGCGATGAGCGCCATGAGTCATTGGCTTCAAACGCTGATCGCCCGATTTCAACGGCTACGTAGTTGACTGGATGTGTAACACCTCGGGTGTTAGCTTTGCATAACTTGACTTGCATAACATGAGCATGAGCATCAAGCATTCATAAATCATCATTTACAATCGAAACATGTGATCGAAATATATGAAACGTTGCTTGTTATTGCATGTTTCCGTGTACATATGCAAATGGTCATGAATGTAAACATGTACTTGGTAGATTTGAGTCACCAAAATATTTGGCAATGCTTAGGTTCACAATTAGAACATGGATCATGAATGTCATTTTTCATAATCAAGTCTTTAAGGCATATTTCATGTGATTAAATTAAATAGCTCTATGAGTGACTACTTCATAAAGTGATTGAATGACCTTGCAAATTACTTGAACATGCTCAGGATATCATTATGAACAACTTTGGTATTTAGGACTAGGGCTAGATTGGTCATTTGGTCATGGTTTGGATATGTACCATGATTTAAATGTAACATGTTTGACCAAGTTTGAACTAGGTGCTAGAGACTATGCATGTATGTGATCACTAAAGCAAAGTTGTAGTATTTGTCATGGGGAACAACTCTTATTTTTGGGTCATGAACTAATAATGTGCATAGCTTATTCTTTTGGAGCTCACAAAAATCATCAAATCACAAAATTCAACACTTAGCAGATTTTGCCAAGTTAAGTGTGCTGACAGTGTGTATGCAGCCAGATTTGCGTTGATTTTACTCGATGTTGGTTAAGAATTAGAACACGATTCATCGAACAAGATTTGTAGATGGTGCATAGGTCTACAAATGATGTTTAGAAAGTTTGCGATTTGGAGCCACGGTTTGGCGATTATTTGGACGAGAAAAACCATTTGTCGAGTTCCCCGTCAGCGGCTGAACCGAACCGACTAAACCGGTGATTCGGTGGCGATCCGATCGCCGTCGAGCCTTGGGGCGCCAAGCGTGGAGGGAAAATGGCCACGCGTCGCCTCTGCTTTCTGCCCAGCCAGAGCCACACGCTACTGGCGCGCGCCTTCATCACGCCACGCCGCCGCCGCGCCACCACCCAGCGCTCGGTTTAACCGCCATTGGCCTTTCTTCCTCGCAGAAGCAGAACAGCGAGCTCCCGCAGCTCCGCCGTCGCCATAACTGTACCACACCGCGCCGCCACTCAAGCATCACCGCAGAGCTCCACCACCACCACCGAAACCCACGCATCTACCAAAGTGCGGCCGATAGAGCTCGGTAAGCCACCACACCGCACAAGAGCTCGCCGTTGCTCGCCGCCACACTCAAAATCCACCGTGGTCCGGTGACTCACCACCGCATGCCACGCTTGAGCGCGCAATAGGCCCACCATAGCTCGTAGATGCTCGTTCGAGCTTGTGTTTGTGTCACCGTAGCTTCCACCGGCGTTTCACGGTCGACCGCACCTCCACCCCGCCATGGCACGCCGCCAGTGGCCGCTAGCTCCGGCGAGAAGGCCACCCACGTAGCTCAATCGATGCGCGAAGTCAAGTAGATCATCGTGTGATGATGTCACCGCCCGGCGAAGTTCGCCGTCGGCGAAGCTCGCCGCTGGCAGCGCCCGTGCGTCTGGCGCCGCCACTCTGCTTCTGTGTCGATGACATGTGGGGTACTTGTGGCAGAACCTCCTAAATTATAGGGCCCATATGCACCTGTCACTGTCCAACGACCTTTGACAATTATGCATATGTTACCGATAACTTAAGAAGACTGTCGGGTGTCCTCGAGAACCCCGAATCATCCACGATTTCCGAAAGCGGGATCACATTACGTAGTCATTGCGAGAATACAACATTTATCCAAATATCAACACAGTAAATCAGTGGAAGTCTTACAATAACTTAGTTTACAAAACATTTATTTCAAACCTTACAAACTAAGTTCGATTATTATTACAAAACGTAGTAGTGGAGTGGCATTATAATATATACAAAACACCCAAATATCACTGCCCTGCCCAAGGGCCACACATTACTTATCATCATCATGATGAACAACAGTCATGCAAAGACGATCCAAAACAGATCGCTCATGAGCCTCACACCGCAACAAGGGTCAACGAACCTCGAGTACGAAAGTACTCAACAAGACTTAACCGAAATGAAAACCGATAAGACTCGGAATGCGGGCTCGAGGATTCAAGGTATGGCTTTAGCAATAATCAAAGTTCTTTTGCTTAAAAGCACTTTAACAAAATTCTTTGTATCAATATTTAAAATCTCATCGGATCATATACAAAGTGACACGATCCGTATTAAGATCATGAAACTTCATATCCAACACTTTCTCGAACCATTCTCGAGTTCCAGTTATTAATCTCGATGATGATCGAGAATTGAGTCTCCATAACCGAGGAGCAACGACGATTCGAACCGATTATAAACCCAAATTGGGAATTCCAGACCACCACGACATATGTAGGTCCCCGACCTACATATACCAACCTACCCTTGGATCCTCTAAACAAGAACGGGTCCGCGCCACCCGAGAGCACAAAGACACCCTCAAATCCGCCACATTCCACCCACGAGGGTACACGCTACTCCCGCCATCTCTCCACTCCCAAAGTCTTGAGTAGCCATTCTCGTAATAGAATAGCCAAGTTAAGGCTTACCGGAGTATGTGGTTAGTACTACAAATTCTCAACTCACACAGTCAACAACAGTAGACGGACCTTAATCGACACAAAGTGAAAGAACCCGCTCACAAGACCTCCATGTCTTGTGGCTCACACACACCGAGTCCGCCTTGGTCTAGATTTATTACTCCACATTCCCATATCACATGCTAACATAATTAACCAATGTTCCATTTAAAACTTGCAGGTGACAGGTATCACCCAACTCTGATCGGTCTAAGCAGAGCTAAGCATAACTAGGCATATACGATTTTTTTAAACGGGTAACAAAGTAGATATGGAACAACAAGGTTGATAATGCAACAATTAGGTTTCCACTTGACTTCTAATCACTTAATGCAATATTGAAAAGCAAAAGCGAAATCAATTTGTAAAATACAAGGTAGGGTTATATGCATCCGGGGCTTGCCTTCGTTGACGGAAAAGTCTGACTCCTGCGACGTTTCACACGTCTTCGATCCGACTTCAACAGACAGATCAACCTCCTCCGCAACTTGATTAACTACCACGCGTTCACCTTCGTTTACTACACGTAGTAACATTACCATGCTTAACATGATGGGGAATATGAAACATGATGCTCGATGATGGATACAAAAATAAATAAATTGGATACAATTTTTCTTCGCAGTACAGTTACAAACCAAATTAACCAAACCATATTCGTAACTGATGTGACCACGCTAGCACCGCTCACTTTGGTGAACTCTCCGACCACTATGGTGAACCACCCGACCACTAGGGTGAGCTATCCGACCACTATGGTGAACTATCCGACCACTATGGTGAGCTATCCGACCACTATGTTTGAGCTATCCGACCACTATGCTGAGCTATCCGACCACTATGCTGAGCTATCCGATCACTATGCTGAGCTATCCGATCACTATGCTGAGCTATCCGATCACTATGCTGAGCTATCCGAAGCAAAGATCGTCGGTGAGGGAGAACCGGCGACTGCAGCGATCAAAATGAGTAAACAACAACTGACTAAAGACTACAGCATCAAAACGAAACCGTAAGTACACTGATTACAGACAACGGCTCACCGAAAAGCTCTGGCCACGATGACACGCCCAAGCGGTGAAGTTGCTTGACCTCGAGGAAGAAAACGTGGACAGCGAGTTCACGGCAATTTCAAAGCGATCAAGGCTAGTGGCTGGATTCGCAAGGAAAAGACGGAACTAGGGCGGCCTTTACCGAGATGGCAACAGCGCTAGGGAGACGATTGCGAGCTTGTTGGAGCGATGACAACGACGGTGGTGAAAACAAAGGAAGAAAAACGACGATGACGACGTCTTGGTACTTATAGCGCGCGCAGAAGCTCAAGGAAGCCACGACGGAGCTATTCCGTGCAAAAGCGACATCAAAGACGGCCACGACACGCGCTGGACGCCAAGAAGGAACGACGGCAATGTAGCTTAGGCGGTGAACACTGTTCACAAAAATACAAAATTGCCACACGCCAAAAATTCACAATTTACTCTCAAATTTTTCATAACAACTCAAAATCTCCAAAAACAAAAGTTGTTCAAAATTGAAAGTTCTACAACTTTGCTTCTATAACCATCTCCTAATTACATCTAGATTTTGAAATGGATTTTCAGGGTAGGATTTAAATGCTGAAAAGCGGGATTTTCTCGAAAAATTCAAAATCCAAACAAACTTTGAATTTAAGTCAAACAATACAATTCAACACATACCACATGAATATAAACTTGTTTTAGTGTATGCATCTCAAAGTTTTCACCAAATGCCAAATGCTTTGCAATGCATATGATGACATGTCGTTTTTTAGTATTTTAAACACCCGAGGTGTTACAATCCTTCCCTAAAAGAAATCTCGCCCCGAGATTCAAAGCCATAGAGTAAGTAATGGAAAAGGAAATGTGTTAATCCAAAAACATCCCGAACTCTTCCATAAAACAACTGAGGTTTCTTTACAAAACACTATTTGTAGTAACCGAGCTCAACTAACATTATCTATTCTATATTGACGCTAGAAACTCTGGAAATTTTTCTAACAAGTAATCTTCTGATTCCCAGGTAGCTTCCTCTTCGGAATGTTGATTCCATTGTATCTTGTAGAACTTTATTGTCCTCCTTCGAGTAACACGATCTTTCTGAGCCAACACTCGGATAGGATATTCTGAATAAGTCAAATCTGATTCAAGTCCTACCCCTTCAATCTCAACATTCTGCTCCGGCACTCGGAGACACTTCTTCAATTGAGAAACATGGAATACATCATGCACTGCTGATAGATGTTCTGGTAATTTCAAGCGATATGCCACTTTTCCATACCTCTCCAAATTTGAAATGGTCCAATATATCGAGGTGCTAACTTGCCTTTAACACCAAAACGAGTAACTCCCTTCATTGGTGATACTTTAAGATACACAAAGTCCCCTTTGTTAAACGTCAATGGTCGACGCCTGTTTATCTCGCATAACTCTTTTTGTCGGACTGAGCTATCTTCAAATTACTTTGTATTTGCCTAACCTTGTCTTCTGTTTCTTTCACAAGATCAACTCCAAAGAATCTTCTTTCTCCGGGCTCAGACCAACTCAACGATGTTCTGCATCTACGACCATAGAGTGCTTCAAATGGAGCCATTCTAATGCTTTCCTGATAACTATTGTTATATGAGAACTCAGCCAAAGGCAAACACTCATCCCACTTCTTGGAATAGTTAAGGACACAACACCTTAACATATCTTCAAGTACTTGATTGACTCTTTCAGTCTGTCCATCAGTCTGTGGGTGATAGGCTGTACTAAACAGAAGCTTGGTTCCCAACGAAGAATGTAATTGTTTCCAAAAGCTGGAGACAAACTGTGTACCCCTATCTGACACTATGGTCCTTGGTACTCCATGCAGACTCACAATCCGCTCTAAGTACTGCTTGGCATATCGTACAGTAGGACATGCATTCCGAACTGGAAGAAAATGCGCTGACTTGGTTAGTCGATCTACAATAACCCATATTGAGTCATATCCCTTTGATGTCTTGGGTAGACCAACAATAAAGTCCATACTAATGTCCTCCCATTTCCAAGCTGGAATAGGTAATGGTTGTAGTTCTCCAGCAGACCTCAAATGTATAGCTTTTACTTTCTGACAAGTATCACACTTTGCTATATATCTTGCAATTTCTATCTTCATTTTAGTCCACCAAAATCTTTGCTTCAAATCATGGTACATCTTGTTGCTTCCCTTGATGGATAGATAACCTAGTAGCATGTGCCTCATCTAGAATTGATCGCCAGTAACTCGTGAACTTTTGGTACCACCAGCGATCCTTGAACCATAACACATCTTCATCATCTATGTTAAAGCATTCCGCTTTTCCATTCTTGACTTTTTCCTTGATATGGGCTATACCCTTATTTTCCTTTTGAGCAAAGAATAACTTGATCTCGAATAGTGGCTTCAACAATTATGTTGGTCAAATTGCCTGTTGAATTACATCTACATTCAACTTCTCCATCTCTTGACATAAGGTCAAACCCATTGTTCTTACTTTCGTGCAATTGCAATAACTTTTATGCGACTTAGAGCATCTCGCAACCACATTTGCTTTTCTAGGATGATAATGCACTTCTAAGTTATAATCTTTAATCAGCTCTAACCATCTTCTTTGTCGATATTTCAATTCTCGATTGAGTAAAGATATACTTTAAGCTCTTATGGTTCAGATATATATGGCATGTATTACCAAGTAGGTAATGCCGCCAAATCTTCAAAGAATGGACCACACCGCTAACTCCAAATCATGAGTCGGATAGTGCTCTTCATGTTGCTTAAGTTGTCCGGATGCATAAGCAATGACTCGGCCTTCTTGCATTAACACACATCCAATACCAATACCGGACGATCACAATAGACGTCAAATGACTTCTCGATGTCGTTGGGCTAATCTTGTGCAAAGGTCAACAATCTCTTCAAAGTCCGAAAAGCCTTTTCACAATGACGACCAAACAAACTTGACTTGGTTCTTCAACAACTCAAGAATGGACTTTGACACTTTAGAAAAATCTGGAATAAACCGACGGTAATACCCCGCCAATCCCGAAAACTCCTAACTTCATGAACTCGTGGTTGGTGGTTTCCAATCCGAACATCCTTCACTTTGCTTGGATCAACGAAAACTCCTTCCGCCGACAAGACATGTCCAAGAAATTGTACTTCCTTAAGCCAAAACTCACACTTGCTTTGAACTTTGCATATAGTTGATGTTCTCTCAAACGAGTCGTAACAATTCCGAGAGGTTCCGTATGTTCTTCCTTACTCTTGGAATATACTAGAATGTCATCAATAAACACCACAACGAATTTGTCTAGCTCGAGGCATGAATACCGAATTCATCAAATACATGAAATGAGTGGAGCATTGGTCAAACCAAAAGACATGACCAAATATTCATATAATCCATATCTTGTGGTAAATGCCGCTTTGGGAATATCTTGAGCTTTATCTTGATTTGGTGATATCCCCGACCTCAAATCTATCTTGGAGAAAACTTTGGCTCCGGCCAGTTGATCAAAAAGCAAATCTATCCGAGGTAATGGATACTTATTCTTGATGGTCACTTCATTCAACGGACGGTAGTCGACACATAACCTCAAGGTCTCATCTTTCTTTTTCACAAAAATTGCCGGACATCCCCAAGGTGATGAACTAGGTTGGATAAATCCCTTATCAATCGGTTCTTGCAACCGAGTTTTCAACTCGCCAATTCCTTTGGTGGCATCCTATAAGCTCTCCGAGAAATCGGAGCTGTTCCGGTTTAACTCTATGTTAAATCTGTACATCTCTATCGTGGTAGACCGGGTAATTCTTCAGAAACACATCGAAATTCACATACTACCGGGATATCTCTAATCTCTTTGACGACAGTTGCACAAACTTTGCCCACCGATCTTCTTAAGGTTGGAAGTTGGATAAGAAGTTGAGAATTACTATCCGCAAACTTACCCTTATAGTTCTATTCAAAGCATTTATAATAGCCTTATCTTTGATACATCCAATTCATTCCCAAAATTACATCTATATCCTGGTCCTTTAGGATCATCATGGTAGTGGGAAAATATGCCCACCCAGTGTTTATGGGTACTGGTATACCATTTCCTTAGTACACGAGACGTCCCCAAGCATCAGATAAAAGAATTTTCCTTTGTTGTCCCAATTGAAATTTCATACTTCACAACAAATGCTCTATTGATGAAGGAATGCGATGCGCCGTAATCAAAAAGTATAACTGCAGGATGATTGGCAACAGAAACATACCCATCATCACCGCTCTCCTTCCGGAATTTCCCGGCTTGAATATAGAAAACCCTTCCTGTCTTCCTCTCATCTTTGCCCTTCCGAGCATTCTCGATTGTGGTTCTTGTTTGGTGCTTGACCTGTTGTTGATTGGCGGGGGCCTTCGATAATGTTGATTAGCTCGCCTAGGATATGGACATTCCTTAGAGAAATGACCAGTCCTTCCACAATTGTAACATGGAAAGTTGTGACCTGTGATGTTGGAGTATTACCACTAGGAACATTAGTTGACTGTGAGTCCGGATAGGTTATAGCGGGGACGGACATTTGACTTGTTGCCCGGCTTGGAACTACAAGGCGGGACGACGATAAGGAGGACGATAATGGTTTCTTGGATGATAAATCACTCTCTGCCTCTTTTGGTTTCCACCAAAAGGTCCAGACGGCAACACATTCTTTTTTTTCTTCTTGAGCTCCTTATGTTTGCCGATACTTTGCCTCTCCGAAGCAAGTGCAATATTTATCGCCTCATGATAAGTGATATTGGTACAGTCATCATCATTGTCTGCAGCTTTGGTATTTAGACCTCTCATGAACCATTTCTTTTTCTTGGCATCCGTATTGACATGTTCGGTGCATATTGTGACAGTGATTGAATCTTCCTACATCTTGCATCACAGTTTGATCTCCTTGCTTCAAGGCAAGGAACTCTTCTAACTTCATAGCCATCACTCCTTGAGGGGATATAATAGGCTCTAAAAGCGATCGAAACTCTATCCAAGTTAATGGAACACTGCGGGTTGCATGGCCATAAGGTTTGCATACCAAGCACCGGCTGCACCTCTAAGTTGTTTGGGCGGCAAACACCGCTTCCTGAAATTTCATGCAATGAATAAGATCAAATTTCATTCCATGGTCCTAAGCCAGTCATCGACCTCCAATGGTTCATCGACCTTAGTGAACACTTTGGGGTTTTGTATCTGTGAAGTCAACATATGTAGCCTCATGCCCGTTAGGATTAAGTCCATGATTTCTATGCATCTGATTTTGATTACTTTGAGCCATCTCATGAAGCAAACGAGAATTTTCCACAAATCACATTGACTAATGCAAATGATAGCATCACCAAATTGGTTACGGCATTGGTGGCGGGTTGGGGATATCATCCTCATCTTGTGAAGTACCGTGAATATGCGATCCTCACGTCACGACGCATCTGCTCATAACAAACCAAACTTTATTCACAAGCCTTTATTCAAAGATCCTAAAGCTTACTACAACGCATTACATCGGTGCCACTTATTTAAACACAAGACCACATCTAAACCAGACTACTTAACTTAACTAGAAGTAATTATTTCACAACTCTACTCCTTTTCGCGATTACATCAAACTTCAGGCTCGGTATCCATTCCGAATTATTACCGCCTTCACTATCACTTTCATCAATCATTACTAATTCTTCGGGATCTTCTTCTTCTTCTCGATTCACTTTCATCGGCAAGGATTTACACCGGGATCCAATGCATCAACTTGGGGTTCATGATTTGGATCTAGGAGATTGCTTAGCCTATGAACTTCCTCATGCTTGAGATATGTATTATGCTCTTCTAAGTCTTCTACATAAAATTCTAACTCATGAGTTCTAACTCTAGCTACATTTTCCCTATGCCAAGCTTCATTCCTTCCTTCCACTGTCATTTAACTAGCATACGTTCGCAGCCTCACGTGAGCTGTGGTAAGATGCCTTAATTGTTCTCATGTAATCACGCCCACACTGAATGGCGTCCATAGCCCTATCTCTAGTAGCTTGGGCTAACTCTGCAAATCCTCATGTATCTCCGCCGAGGATCGTGCCTAAGCGCCTACATCGCTAGCACCATCATTCCTAGGGGCAAGTTGGTGACGAGGAACTCCTTTGGGTCCAGAGGACTTACGGGGCGTCATCTTGGCACGAGCCATACTGTAGGAAACCAATTTAATCCAAGTAAGACCACTTGATCAAAGTCTAAAGAGCAGCTATGATGGATTACATTCCTCAAATCAGACTCACTACTCAACTCCAGACTAAGAGGTGAAGGAAGTAACGAGTGAATTAAGCATGATGCATGAATCGTTCTTACGAACAAAAACATCAAAGTTTATAATGCACATAAACAACATTTATTTTTTTTTATATATAGGGCATAGTAAGATTACTACTCCACCACACAAGACCCTTTTAATCAAATAAGGAATGGTGAGAAAGAAATAAGATAAGTCAGAAGCAATTTGGACCAAACTATCAAGTTAAATTTAGTCATCCAAATCATTTTGAAGTTTTTGTAAAACAATACCACAAAAACCTTGTAAGGAACAGCCTCGATACCATTCTCGTGGCGTAACCTCCTAAATTATAGGGCCCATATGCACCGCCACTTTGTCCAACGACCTTTGACAATTATGCATATGTTACCGATAACTTAAGAAGACTGTCGGGTGTCCTCGAGAACCCCGAATCATCCACGATTTCCGAAAGGATCACATTACGAGTCATTGCGAGTAATACAACATTTATCCAAATATCAACACAGAGTAAATCAGCGAAGTCTTACAATAACTTAGTTTACAAAACATTTATTTCAAACCTTACAAACTAAGTTCGATTATTATTACAAAACGTAGTAGTGGAGTGGCATTATAATATATACAAAACACCCAAATATCACTGCCCTGCCCAAGGGCCACACATTACTTATCATCATCATCGATGATCGAACAACGGTCATGCAAAGACGATCCAAAACAGATCTGCTCATGAGCCTCACCCGCAAACAAGGGTCAATCTAACCCCGAGTACGAAAAGTACTCAACAAGACTTAACCGAAATGAAAACCGATAAGACTTCGTGAATGCGAGCTCGAGGATTCAAGGTATGGCTTTAGCAATAATCAAAGTTCTTTTGCTTAAAAGCACTTTAACAAAATTCTTTGTATCAATATTTAAAATCTCATCAGATCATATACAAAGCTGACACGATCCGTATTAAGATCATGAAACTTCATATCCAACACTTTCTCGAACCATTCTCGAGTTCCAGTTATTAATCTACGATGATGATCAGAGAATTGAGTCTCCATAACCGAGGAGCAACGACGATTCGAACCGATTATAAACCCAGCTGGGGAATTCCAGACCACACGACATATGTAGGTCCCTGACCTACATATACCAACCTACCCTTGGATCCTCTAAACAAGAACGGGTCCGCGCCACCCGAGAGCACAAAGACACCTCAAATCCGCCACATTCCAAATGCCCACGAGGGTACACGCTACTCCCCATCATCTCTCCACTCCCAAAGGCGCGAGTAGCCATTCTCGTAATAGAATAGCCAAGTTAAGGCTTACCGGAGTATGTGGTTAGTACTACAAATTCTCAACTCACACAGTCAACAACAGTGCGGACCTTAATCGACACAGGCGGAAAGAACCCGCTCACAAGACCTCCATGTCTTGTGGCTCACACACACCGAGTCCGCCCGGTCTAGATTTATTACTCCACATTCCCATATCACATGCTAACATAATTAACCAATGTTCCATTTAAAACTTGCAGGTGACAGGTATCACCCAACTCTGATCGGTCTAAGCAGAGCTAAGCATAACTAGGCATATACGATTTTTTTAAACGGGTAACAAAGTAGATATGGAACAACAAGGTTGATAATGCAACAATTAGGTTTCCACTTGACTTCTAATCACTTAATGCAATATTGAAAAGCAAAAGCGAAATCAATTTGTAAAATACAAGGTAGGGTTATATGCATCCGGGGCTTGCCTTCGTTGACGGAAAAAATCGACTCTGCGACGTTTCACACGTCTTCGATCCGACTTCAACAGACAGATCAACCTCCTCCGCAACTTGATTAACTACCACGCGTTCACCTTCGTTTACTACACGTAGTAACATTACCATGCTTAACATGATGGGGAATATGAAACATGATGCTCGATGATGGATACAAAAATAAATAAATTGGATACAATTTTTCTTCGCAGTACAGTTACAAACCAAATTAACCAAACCATATTCGTAACTGATGTGACCACGCTAGCACCGCTCACTTTGGTGAACTCTCCGACCACTATGGTGAACCACCCGACCACTAGGGTGAGCTATCCGACCACTATGGTGAACTATCCGACCACTATGGTGAGCTATCCGACCACTATGTTTGAGCTATCCGACCACTATGCTGAGCTATCCGACCACTATGCTGAGCTATCCGATCACTATGCTGAGCTATCCGATCACTATGCTGAGCTATCCGATCACTATGCTTGAGCTATCCGGCAAAGATCGCTCGGTGAGGGAGAAACCGCGATCGCAGCGATCAAAATGAGTAAACAACAACCGACTAAAGACTACAGCATCAAAACGAAACCGTAAGTACACCGACATGATAAACGGCTCACCGAAAAGCTCAGCCACGATGACACGCCTATAGCGGGTGAAGTTGCTGACCTCGAGGAAGAAAAAACGTGGACAAATGAAGTTCACGGCAATTTCAAAGCGATCAAGGCTAGCTGGCTGGATTCGCAAGGAAAAGACGGAACTAGGACGGCCTTTACCGAGATGGCAACAGCACTAGGGAGACGATGCGAGCTTGTTGGAGCGATGACAACGACGGTGGTGAAAACAAAGGAAGAAAAACGACGATGACGACGTCTTGGTACTTATAGCGCGGCGCAGAAGCTCAAGGAAGCCACGACGGAGCTATTCCCGTGCCAGCGCGACATCAAAGACGGCCACGACACGCCTGGAACGCCGAAGAAGGAACGACGGCAATGTAGCTTAGGCGGTGAACACTGTTCACAAAAAATACAAAATTGCCACACGCCAAAAATTCACAATTTACTCTCAAATTTTTCATAACAACTCAAAAATCTCCAAAAACAAAAGTTGTTCAAAATTGAAAGTTCTACAACTTTGCTTCTATAACCATCTCCTAATTCTGTCTAGATTTTGAAATGGATTTTCAGGGTAGGATTTAAATGCTGAAAAGCGGGATTTTCTCGAAAAATTCAAAATCCAAACAAACTTTGAATTTAAGTCAAACAATACAATTCAACACATACCACATGAATATAAACTTGTTTTAGTGTATGCATCTCAAAGTTTTCACCAAATGCCAAATGCTTTGCAATGCATATGATGACATGTCAGGTTTTAGTATTTTAAACACCCGAGGTGTTACAGTACTCTGACCGACGGGTCCCACCGGTCAGCGACAGAAGTAGAATAGGCTAGTTCAAAAATTCTAGATTCAAGTGTGATTTGTGATTTTTGTATCTTCAGTTTCGTAGCTCCTAAAATTGTGAAATAAATATGGTTGTGTTCCTTAGGAAGTGTAGTATTTAGGAAAAATATGTTCTTGACTTGTACAGTAGAAATTTTTGGAGATTTAAATAGGGATTTGAAATGTGCTTTTGAATGCATTCAAATTTGTTTATTTTATATCTAGAGTTCCTTTACTCCAAAAATTATGAAATTTTTGTGGTAAGCTAATCTTAACATATATGAGCTCTGGTAAAAATTTGGGGACTAGTGCATGGGTAGATTTATAGTAATAGATTTTTCTTTTATGAATAGTCAATCCTTGCATAAATTTTTATAAATTATTTGTGAGTCCAAAATTCATGAAATTTGTTGGAGGTAATCCTAGTGCCATGTGGATGCTAAGAAAAATATGAAATCTATTGCTTGACACTTTTCAATAGGATTTTCCATTTATGCTATTTCAAGCCTTGCTGCCTTGTCATTTTTGTATAGAATGTTCTACTTAGTAAAATGACATGAAATTTTTATAGTAGTCCTTTGATAGCATTAGTAAGGCTCTGTAAATTTTTGAGAATTTATGAAGCACATCTGATATATATTTATTATTTAAACTAGATATCTAAATAAAATAATAAAGGCAATTTAATAAATAGTTTGGGCTTCACCATTATATTATCTTAATTGTATTTGGTATGCTTAAACTGTTGGTAGATTCCATGTTGTCAAATTTCGAATGATTACATGAAGTAGAAGTATTATTACTTTATATTGCATGTTAAATAGTTCCCGGACCGATTCTAGAGTTTGAAGAATTGCACGTGGAAAATGATGTGTCTCAAAAATGGTTAATAACAAAGTTGTAGAGAATTTGATAAGCTTTCCAAAAGTCGGGATCACTGGATTTGGATTTGTAGAACTCCAGCTTATGAGTGAAACAAGTAGCTGCATTGTTTTATGGTATAAGCGATGCATTATGGAAAGATAATTAAATAACCGAGAAGAGATATGCACCTACTCAATAAACATGATGCACTTGTTAACATATATGCATTCGTAATACTTATGCCATACTCATGCATCTAGGATCGGAGGAAGAGATCACGTTGTTGGAATTCAAAGAAGCGAGGAAGGAACCAAAGGGAGGATCCACAAGCCGCAGCTCCCGAAGGCGTGGAGCAGAACCCTGAAGAGCTTCCAGAGTGCCCTGACCACCGCCCTACTTCCTTTCTGCGAGGCAAGCCCCGGAGCATTATAAGTCTCCCAGTAATTTACAAATGTTTACTTAAGTACTTATGATTGCTGCATTAGGTTATAAGAGTTGAAAGAAACCACTTGATGCATGTACATTCCTTGTCCGTGATATTACACCTTTAACCGGTATAGGTCCGTGATCAAATATATGCTTAGCCATGCTTAGACCGGTATAAGTCGGGTGATTTCCTATCACCTGCGAGATATAGGTGGATACCGGAGCACGGTTGGTTATAATTGCTATCGTGGAAAAGAACCATGGTTAATGTAAATGGAGACCGGGCGGGATGTCGATAGAGAAGCAACAAGACATGGAGGTCTTGGGTGTGAATCTATCCCCGTCTGTGTCGATCAAGGACCGTACTGTTGTTGGAACTTCCGACAAGATTGAACGCATGCCTCTCACTTAGCTAGCCGAAAATTCGCCCGACCGCGAAGCCGAGTAATTCAACTCAGGCCGGAATCGCTCATTGTGCATGCGCTCCTTCCGGAACGATCGACCGAGCCCAAGGGCGTGCTTGGCTTGAGCATCCCGGCATCTGGTGTTCCAGTTAAGCGGCGCAAATCTGGACCCGCGAAAT
Organism: Miscanthus lutarioriparius; assembly: GCA_904845875.1. Lineage (NCBI taxonomy): Eukaryota > Viridiplantae > Streptophyta > Magnoliopsida > Poales > Poaceae > Miscanthus > Miscanthus lutarioriparius. Next base: position 101,580 of record CAJGYO010000034.1, on the reverse strand, counting down.
GTGTACCGGAGTTGTACCAAAGGTGACCTAAGGCTATCGTGGCTGGTAGACCTGGGTTTGTGTTAGGAATAAATTCCCAGCTGGTTGAAATCGATTCGAATCGCCGTCTCTCCCGGATAGTGAGAAACTTGGCTAGCTCCAACATCGTAGTAACTGTATTATGGAACATGATGGTTCAGATGAAAATGGAATTACAATACCTGCTACGATTACTATTGTATGCTTCTAAATGATATACCACATGTTGGCACAGGATAGTTGCTAATCTAGAAATGGATAGTTATAATTAACTTGGTAAAGGAATCATAATTGTACAACGGATCAGTTGCCTTTTTCACAAAATGTTGTCAAGTTACGTCCACTTATACAGCCTTGCATAATCCTTGGAGTCATTTTATTTCTGGTTCATGATGGGTAAGTCTAGCTGAGTACCTTCTCGTACTCAGGGTTTATTTTCCCATTGTTGCAGATGGCACTGTGTATCATGGTTATTGCAAGAGTTGCTTCTATCCTGCTGTGGATGAGGAGTAAGCCTTGGGCAGGCTTCTTTAGTAATTCCTATCCTTGCTTTTGTGGACCGTGATCTAGCTTGGCACTGTATCAACTATGTTGGAAACTTTATCTTCGAACTTATTTGCTTCCGCTTTACTTATCAAACTCAGTTTGTAATAACTTTTATTCGTACTCTAATGATGAAAAGTATCTGTGAACTTTATGTAATATGTGGCATGTATGTTGAATCCTGTACGATCTTGGTTGTTGTAAATCGTTTATCGAGACCCGTCGTGGTACTCGACGGACTACCGGGTTTATATGGGTTCAAGTATGACAGTGCGACCGCTTGCGGATTGCCATTGTACTTGTATTCTTATAAATTGGTCGGTTCTGCGACAGCTGGCATCAGAGCGAGATTCAACGTTAATTGTCACAAGTGTATTTAAAACAAAAGTTTTTGTTTTCCGAAAACCCTTCTCTAGCAACTAATAGTTATATAATAGGTATTTGAAATCTAAAGTGTGCCAATGATCACTTTCCTTATGCCCCAATTAAGGACTATTAGGTGGCTATTTAAGTACTAACATGGGGGGTTTTTACTTCGTCGTCCATATGGCGTGCTATTGTATGGATGCCATTCACTTGAATGGTAATGTATGGATCAAATGCCTCTACGCCAAGGTAAGATGAGTGTATGACCGCAAGATGTGAGCATGCGGTCGGGAAGAGTAGCTTTGGTACGGCTATGTATGCATGCTTGCATGTGTATATGGTACGTATTTAATTGTGGGTTAAATTATTGTCGGGTAGATTGATACGGAAGTATATGTATGGGTATACATATATGGAAGTATTTACAATTACATTCTGCATATTCATTATGGGTTTAGGGCTGAAATGAGATCTTATGCAGGTACACTAACAAATGAAACGTGTAGTTCGACTAGTTACGCTATTTATGAGAGAACGATGTATGCCACCGTGTGTTCACCGCTAGAAACAAATTTTTCCTAAGTTTGTGAGGACGTGCGGACGAGCATGCATCATGATAATTAGCATTCACATAATTACATTGTTCCTCCCTTATAAAATTCTTACTCGGTTATGTAACTCTTATCCATCATGGCATTGTCTCACCAAGGGGTACATGTTAATGGTGCAGATGGCACGCACAAAGCGCACCCGCCATAAGTCCACCGGAGGCGAGCTCCCCGCCGTCGGCTTGCTCCACGTGCACTGGCAACGCCACACGTTCCTTGGAGAGTTTGGGATGCCTACACTCTTGTGGAGAGTGCTCGATTATGTAGGCTATCCTGATGGAATGGAACCCCGCTACTTACGGGCGAATGAGCGGTTGGGGAAGGTCTCTTGGTTACTTGTGGAGGCTGTTGTTCGTCCCCAGGGTGACGATTTTGAGTGGACAGTGGGTGTTATGAGTCAACCTGGCAGGATCAAGAAGAAGCAATGGCGGGCAGCCTTTGGGATCCTAAGGGACATCATGGATCATTTTCCTCGGGGAGTCTGGCAGCCTTTGGTTGGAGTCTTTCCAAGAGGTAACCCTCCACCGACTCATGGCGGCGAGACAAGAGGAAAATCTTTGGAGATTGGTGCGGCGAGAAAAGCGAAACGGTGATAACCCTTCCATGAGCGCCATGTTCGCAATGATGAGAGTGTTGGATGGAGTTGAAGGTAGCCTCGGGGCGTGTATCCGGTGCTCTTGGTCATGCCATGAGGGACCGACGCCGACTTCGGAGGGAGCACGACGCCGAGATTGAAAGGCTCATCAAGAGATGACTCGGTTAACTCACCGGTGAAATGCAGCTTGGACAAGGAAAATGTCCTAAGAGCTCGACAGTTTGAGCTAGGACACGGTAAATGCTAATGCGGAAGAATACAACGATAATCTGCATGAAGTGGTTCATCTACTGAACAATCAGCTCCACCCTTATGTCCCACCTGGAGCCGCAGAAATGGATCTAGAAGGGTACGAGGAAGGAGAAGAAGAAGTGGAGCCTGAAGAAGAAGTAGAACCTGAGGAAGGAGATGATTCTGCGTCTGACCTCGATAGTGATCATGATGAGGATTAGATCGCTTAGCACTTAATGGAAGGACTAATGTATCACCTTTATTCATGTAACGGACCTGTAGTTTGAAGTTGGCATTAGTAACCAGACTATCATGTAACGTTGATTAAGTGCACCTTTGGTTGAACATCAACGCAATTCAATTCCTTGTTGATGATCACGATTTAACTTTGCATGCGTTATGAGCGCGATAAGTGGTCAAATTGGGGATGCCATGTTGCGAGAATGAATTGTTATGCCTCTGTTTTTATTGTGAATTTGAGAATTTCTCCAGTGATTTCAGTTTGGCATGATTATGATTCATCTGCAATCTCTTGACATCAACCAATAATCGCTTATTGTTGCAACTTCGTAGATGACGCCTTTTGCGTCTTTGGAGTCGGTAGCGATCCACGATGGCAATGGTGATGACTTACCACCACCACCGCCGCCGTCCCGCTTTCGGGAGTTCTTTGCTCAGTTCTTGGGGAGCCAAAGGACAATGGAAGAAGCTTTGCGTCTTATCGCGCAAAACACCGCTCGTGGCCACCCACAGCAACCAGGAGCCGAGCCAAATCAGCATAGTACATTCAAGGAGTTTCTGGACACGAAGCCTCCTATCTTCAAGGTGGCTGAGGAACCACTGCAGGCCGATGAGTGGTTGAATACCATTGAGCAGAAATTCCGTCTATTGAGGGTCACGGAGCATCTGAAAGCAGAGTATGCTTCTCATCAATTGCAAGGACCAGCAGGGATCTGGTGGACACACTTCCTGTCGTCTCTGCCTGCTAATGCGCGAGTGACCTGGGAACAATTCAAGCTGGCTTTTAGAGGACATCATATTCCCCTGGGCCTGATGCGCATGAAAGCAACCGAATTTATGAGGCTCACTCAAGGAACAAAGTCACTCACAGAGTATATGCACGCATTCAACAACTTGTCCAGATATGCTCCAGGTTTTGTGGATACCGAGGAGAAAAAGATAGAGAGTTTCAAGCGAGGTTTGGGTACTAAACTGATGAAGACCATGGCCAATTCTTGATGTACCACGTACAACGAGTTTATTAGTGATGCCTTGACCCAAGAAAACCACAACAACATGCATGCAGTTGCTAAGGGTCGCAAGAGGACATATGAGGCCGGTGCTTCCGGATCTTCCCAATCAAAAGCTCCTATCACAGCTAGGCCACAATTCCGTCCACCTGCACCCAAGTTTAGGCCCCCACCACCGAAAGCTCAGAATAACAGGCCACAGAAACCATTCCGTAAGGCGTTCACTATTGCCTTACCAAAAGGAAATGGCAATCAGGACAGCTCCACCGGATTCAGAAGTAATCAACCATGTTTCAACTGCAACCAACTGGGTCATTGGTCCAAGGAATGTCCCCACCCCAAGAGGAATGGCAACCCAAATCAGAACAATCAGAGGCAGGTGAATGCCAGGGCATGTCAAGGACAAGTGCATTATACCGCTGTGGAGGAAGTACCCGCCGGAGAAGTTGTCACGGCTGGTATGTTTCTCGTCAACAAGCATCCCGCTGTTGTTTTATTTGATTCGGGAGCTTCTCATTCATTTATGAGTCAGGCATTTGCATCTAGACATGGTCAAGAAATAATAGAAGTAAGCAAAGGGGGTTTTAACATAAGTTCAGCAGGGGGAACTGTTGCCACCAAAAAGATAGTCAAAAATGTACTCATCTCGATACAAGGGAGGGAGTACACCACAGATTTGATAATATTGCCGGGGTTGTCAATAAGTGTAATCTTAGGCATGAATTGGATGAACTATCATGGTGCTCTTATTGACACTAGCACCCGAACTATTATGTTGAGAGAACCCACGGGAGGGAATGCTTTTCTAGTCCCACTCTCCCGCGATTTCGAACCCCAACATTTAGCCTGTGCTATCCAAGCCACCACGATATGTGATATCCCGGGGTTTGTGAGTTTCCTGGATGTATTTCCGGAGGAATTACCAGTCTACCACCGGATAGGGACGTGGAATTTAAGATCGAATTAGTGCCAAAACCGCACCGATATCCGTAAGGCCCTATAGAATGTCACCCAATGAGTTAGCGTAACTTAAGGTTCAATTACAAGATCTATTGGACAAAGGTCTTATCCAACCTAGCTCATCTCCGTGGGGATGCCCAAAGATTTGTTTGTGAAAAAAGAAGGATAAGTCAACCGAGAATGTGTGTAGATTACGCACCACTCAATGTCAGTGACCATCAAAAACAAATATCCATTGCCCCGATCGACATCTTGTTCGATCGCTTAGCGAAGGCAAAGGTATTCTCCAAAATTGATTTATGATCGAGGTTATCATCGATAAAAGATCGGATCCGGAGATATACCTAAAACTACTTTCTCTACTAGGTACGGCTTATACGAGTATTTGGTTATGTCTTTCGGACTAACAAATGCTCCAAATTATTTCATGTACCGATGAACTCGGTATTCATGCCCGAACTTGACAAGTTCGTGGTCGTGTTTATTGATGATATATTGATTTATTCGAAAAATGAGACCGATCATGAAGAGCATCCGAGGATTGTCCTATCCAGGTGAGGGAGCATAAGCTATATGCCAAGTTTAGCAAATGTGAATTTTGGATGAGCAAAGTACCTTTCTTAGGTCACATTTTATCAAGAGATGGAATCTCAGTAGACCCATCCAAAGTACAAGAGGTCATGGATTGGAAAGCCCCAACTTCGGTTCATGAAGTTTGGAGTTTTCTAGGGTTAGCAGGGTACTATCGTCAGTTTATTCCAGATTTCTCAAAGATAGCTAAGCCAATGACCAGACTACTTCAGAAAGAGGAGAAGTACAAATGGACACCGAATGTGAAACACTTTTCACACCCTCGTAACCTTGTTGACTACAAAGACTGTGTTAGCACAACCGCACATTGAAAAGCCTTTTGATGTATTTTGTGATGCATCAGGAATAGGTTTGGGATGTGTACTTATGCAAGAAGGGAGAGTAATTGCATATGCCTCTCGGCAATTGAGAAAACATGAAGTCAACTACCCTACACATGATTTGGAACTTGCAGCCGTTGTTCATGCATTAAAGATATGGAGACATTACTTGTTGGGCAATGTATGTCATATCTATACTGACCACAAAAGCCTCAAGTATATCTTTACCCAGCCAGAGCTGAACATGAGACAACGTAGATGGTTAAAATTGATTAAGGACTACAATTTGGAAGTGCATTACCACCCGGGTAAAGCAAATGTAGTAGCCGATGCACTTAGTCGGAAGTCCCATAGCAACACTGTGGAAGCATTGTTGGAAGATGGATTCAACTTACTACATCCTGCTGTACTACACAATATCACAATCAGTTGTTCACTTGAGGGCAAAATCATAGAGCTACAGCAGACAGATGTGGGAATAAGTCACATCAAGAGAAAAATGCAAGAGCAAGAAACCAAATATTTTAGATTGGATGAAAGAGGTGTATTATGGTTCGAGGACCGACTAGTGGTACCAAAAGACCGTGAGCTAAGGAATCAAATTTTAGAAGAAGCTCACTCATCAAAATTGTCTATCCATCCGGGTAGTAGTAAAATGTATCAAGATTTAAGAACCCGTTTTTGGTGGACTAAGATGAAGAAAGAGATCGCAGCCTATGTTGCTAGGTGTGATAACTGTAGTAGAGTAAAGGCCGTCCACATGAAAACTGCTGGATTACTTCAGCCATTGCCTATTCCGGGATGGAAATGGGAGGAAATCAGCATGGACTTTATCACAGGCCTTCCAACGACGCCACAAGGTCATGATTCAATATGGGTTATTATTGATCGTCTCACCAAATCCGCACATTTTGTACCAGTTCACACCACATATCACGTGGGGAAATACTCTGAGTTATATGTTTCCCAGATCGTGAGATTGCATGGAGTACCCCGGACTATAATCTCAGATCGAGGACCACAGTTCATAGCACGTTTCTGGGAGCACTTACACCAGGCTTTCGGAACCAAGCTAATCAGAAGTTCAGCTTATCATCCGCAAACTTCAGGACAGACAGAGCGAGTGAACCAAATCCTAGAAGATTTACTTAGAGCTTGTGTTATATCTTCAAAAGGTTCATGGGAGAAATGGTTACCTTTAGCTGAATTCTCCTATAACAACAGTTATCAAGCGAGTATCAAAATGGCCCCATTTGAAGCCTTGTATGGCAGAAAGTGAAGAACTCCCTTGAACTGGATTGAGCCCGGTGAAAGGAGATACTTTGGTATTGATTTTGTAAATGAAGCCAAAGAGCAAGTACGTATCATCCAATAACACATGAAGGCAGCTCAATCAAGACAGAAAAGTTATGCCGACAGAAGAAGAAGACCACTAACTTTTGAAGTGGGTGACTATGTATACTTGAGAGTATCACCCATGAAAGGCGTGAAAAGATTTGGGATGAAAAAGAAGCTTTCACCAAGATATGTAGGGCCATACAAAATTTTGGAACGAAAAGGGAAGGTTGCATATAAGTTACAACTTCCACCAGAGATGAGTGCAATTTTTGATGTGTTCCATGTTTCTCAGCTAAAGAAATGTCTTCGAGTACCGGAAGAAGCTATTGCACCCACCAACGTGCAGCTTCAATCGGATTTGACCTATGAAGAAAAGCCAATTCGAGTATTAGAAGAGATGGAGAGAGTGACAAGGAGTAAGATTATTAAGTTCTATAAGGTGGTGTGGAACAATCATAGTGAACAAGATGCTACGTGGGAAAGAGAAGATTATTTACGAGAAGTTTATCCCTCCTTTTTCCAAGAATGGTAGGTCTTGCAAATCTCGGGACGAGATTTTTATAAGGGGGAGGGGCTGTAACACCTCGGGTGTTAGCTTTGCATAACTTGACTTGCATAACATGAGCATAAGCATCAAGCATTCATAAATCATCATTTACAATTGAAACATGTGATCGAAACATATGAAACGTTGCTTGTTATTGCATGTTTCCGTGTACATATGCAAATGGTCATGAATGTAAACATGTACTTGGTAGATTTGAGTCACCAAAATATTTGGCAATGCTTAGGTTCACAATTAGAACATGGATCATGAATGTCATTTTTCATAATCAAGTCTTTAAGGCATATTTCATGTGATTAAATTAAATAGCTCTATGAGTGACTACTTCATAAAGTGATTGAATGACCTTGCAAATTACTTGAACATGCTCAGGATATCATTATGAACAACTTTGGTATTTAGGACTAGGGCTAGTTTGGTCATTTGGTCATGGTTTGGATATGTACCATGATTTAAATGTAACATGTTTGACCAAGTTTGAACTAGGTGCTAGAGACTATGCATGTATGTGATCACTAAAGCAAAGTTGTAGTATTTGTCATGGGGAACAACTCTTATTTTTGGGTCATGAACTAATAATGTGCATAGCTTATTCTTTTGGAGCTCACAAAAATCATCAAATCACAAAATTCAACACTTAGCAGATTTTGCCAAGTCAAGTGTGCTGACAGTGTGTGTATGCAGCCAGATTTGCGTTGATTTTACTCGATGTTGGTTAAGAATTAGAACACGATTACTGAACAAGATTTGTAGATGGTGCATAGGTCTACAAATGATGTTTAGAAAGTTTGCAGTTTGGAGCCACGGTTTGGCAGTTATTTGGACGAGAAAACCATTTTGTCGAGGCCCGTCACAGCATGATCGAACCGACCGAACCGGCCGATTCGGTGGCCGACCGCCGTCGAGCCCTTGGCCGCGCCGTGGGGGAAAACGGCCGCCGCGCCGCCTACGCTCTCCAAAGAAGGCCATGACGCTGCGCTGGCGCGCCTTCATCACGCCGCCCGCCCAAGCACCCAACAAGCGCTCCAGTTTCACTTCGCCGTGGCCTTTCTTCCTCGCAGCAGCAGCCGCCGAGCTCCCGCAGCTCCGCCGTCGCCATAACCGTGCACAGCTCGCGCCTGGCCACTCAAGCATCACCGCGATAGCTCCACCACCACCACGAAACCCACGCATCTACCGGTCTGCGTCACCGATAGCGCTCGGTAAGCCACCACACCGCACAAGAGCTCGCCGTTGCTCCGCCGCCACACTCCGTCACCGTGGTCCGGCTGACTCCGACCACCGCATGCCACGTTTGAGCGCGCAATAGGCCCACCATAGCTCGTAGATGCTCTTTCGAGCTTGTGTTTGTGTCACCGTAGCTTCCACCAACGTTTCACTGTCGACCAAGCACCTCCACCCCCCGCCATGGCCGCCCGCCAGTGGCCGCTTAGCTCCGACGAGAAGGCCACCCACGTAGCTCAATCGATGCGCGAAGTCGAGTAGATCATCGTGTGATGATGTCACCACCGGCGAGTTCGCCGTCGGCGAGCTCTGGCCGCGCCCGCAGCGTACAGCGCCGCCACTCTGCTTCTGTGTCGATGACATGTGGGGTCCTCTGACCGACGGGTCCCACCGGTCAACGACAGAAGTAGAATAGGCTAGTTCAAAAATTCTAGATTCAAGTGTGATTTGTGATTTTTGTATCTTCAGTTTGGTAGCTCCTAAAATTGTGAAATAAATATGGTTGTGTTCCTTAGGAAGTGTAGTATTTAGGAAAAATATGTTCTTGACTTGTACAGTAGAAATTTTTGGAGATTGAAATAGGGATTTGAAATGTGCTTTTGAATGCATTCAAATTTGTTTATTTTATATCTAGAGTTCCTGTGCTCCAAAAATTATGAAATTTTTGTGGTAAGCTAATCTTAACATATATGAGCTCTGGTAAAAATTTGGGGACCAGTGCATGGGTAGATTTATAGTAATAGATTTTTCTTTTATGAATAGTCAATCCTTGCATAAATTTTTATAAATTATTTATGAGTCCAAAATTCATGAAATTTGTTGGAGGTAATCCTAGTGCCATGTGGATGCTAAGAAAAATATGAAATCTGTTGCTTGACACTTTTCAATAGGATTTTCCATTTATGCTATTTCAAGCCTTGCTGCCTTGTCATTTTGTATAGAATGTTCTACTTAGTAAAATGACATGAAATTTTTATAGTAGTCCTTTGATAGCATTAGTAAGGCTCTGTAAATTTTTGAGAATTTATGAAGCACATCTGATATATATTTATTATTTAACCTAGATATCTAAATAAAATAATAAAGGCAATTTAATAAATAGTTTGGGCTTCACCATTATATTATCTTAATTGTATTTGGTATGCTTAAACTGTTGGTAGAATCCATGTTGTCAAATTTCGAATGATTACATGAAGTAGAAGTATTATTACTTTATATTGCATGTTAAATAGTTCCCGGACCGATTCTAGAGTTTGAAGAATTGCACGTGGAAAATGATGTGTACTGTAAAAATGGTTAATAACAAAGTTGTAGAGAATTTGATAAGCTTTTCAGAAAGTCCAGGATCACTAGATTTGGATTTGTAGAACTCCAGTTATGAGTGAAACAAGTAGCTGCTGTTTTATGGTATAAGCGATGCATTATGGAAAGATAATTAAATAACCGAGAAGAGATATGCACCTACTCAATAAACATGATGCACTTGTTAACATATATGCATTCGTAATACTTATGCCATACTCATGCATCTAGGATCGGAGGAAGAGATCACGTTGCTGGAATTCGAAGAAGCAGAGGAAGGGAACCAGCAGGAGGATCCGCAAGCCGCACTCCGGCGGCGTGGAGCGAAACCTCAAGAGCTTCCGGAGTGCCCCGACCACCGCCTCTACTTCCTTTTCATGAGGCAAGCCCGAAGCATTATAAGTCTCCCAATAATTTACAAATGTTTACTTAAGTACTTATGATTGCTGCATTAGGTTATAAGAGTTGAATGAAACCACTTGATGCATGTACATTCCTTGTCCAGATATTACACCTTTAACCGTTATAGGTCCGAGGATCGAATATATGCTTAGCCATGCTTAGACCGGTAGAAGTCGGGTGATTTCTGTCACCCGCGAGATATAGGTGGATACCGAGCACGGTTGGTTATAATTGCTATCGTGGAAAAGAACCATGGTTAATGTAAATGGAGACCGGCGGGATGTCGATAGAGAAGCAACAAGACATGGTGGTCTTGGGTGTGAATCTATCCCGTCTCAGGTCGATCAAGGACCGCATCGTGACTGTTGGAACTTCGACAAGATTGAACGCATGCCTCTCACTTAGCTGGCCGGAAAATTCATTCCGACCGTGAAGCCGAGTAATTCAACTCGGGCCGGGAATCGTTACACAGCGCTCCTTCCGGGAACGACGATCGATCGAGCCCAAAGGCGCGAGCTTGGCTTCGAGCATCCCGGCATCCGGTGTTCCAGTTACAGCGGCGCAATCGGACCCACGAAATGTGTAACCGGAGTTGTACCAAAGGTGACCTAAGGCTATCGTGGTCGGTAGACTGGGTTTGTGTTAGGAATAAATTCCCACCGGTTGAAATCGATTCAATCGCCGCCTCTCTCGGATAGTGAGAAACTTGGCTAGCTCCAACATCGTAGTAATCTTGTATTATGGAACATGATGGTTCGGATGAAAATGGAATTACAATACCTGCTATGGTTACTATTGTATGCTTCTAAATGATATACCACATGTTGGCACAGGATAGTTGCTAATCTAGAAATGGATAGTTATAATTAACTTGGTAAAGGAATCATAATTGTACAACGGATCGGTTGCCTTTTTCGCAAAATGTTGTCAAGTTACGTCCACTTATACAGCCTTGCATAATCCTTGGAGTCATTTTATTTACGGTTCATGACGGGTAAGTCTAGTGAGTACCTTCTCGTACTCGTGGTTTATTTTCCCATTGTTGCGAGATGGCACCGTATCATGGTTATTGCAAGAGTTGCTTCTATCCCATTGTGTGGATGAGGAGTAAGCCTTGGGCGTGCTTCTTTAGTAATTCCTATCCTTGCTTTTGTGGACCGTGATCTAGCTTGGCACTGTATCAACTATGTTGGAAACTTTATCTTCGAACTTATTTGCTTCCGCTTTACTTATCAAACTCAGTTTGTAATAACTTTTATTCGTACTCTAATGATGAAAAGTATCTGTGAACTTTATGTAATATGTGGCATGTATGTTGAATCCTGTACGATCTTGGTTGTTGTAAATCGTTTATCGAGACCCGTCGTGGTACTCGACGGACTACTAGGTTTATATGGGTTCAAGTATGACAGTGCGACCGCTTGCGGATTGCCATTGTACTTGTATTCTTATAAATTGGTCGGTTCTACGACAGGACGCTCCGGTAAAACTGACCGGACGCTGAAGCCCCAGCGTCCGGTCGTTTCTAGTAAGCTCCCCGAGGAGTATTTCTTCGACCGGACGCGTCCGGTCCACCTTGACCGGACACAGACCAGCGTTCTGTGTAATACCCTCGGCACTACGCAGACCCATCAGTATGACCGGACACACGTAGCCAGGGTCCGGTGCTTTCAGACCTAGCGTCCGGTCAGAAGACCGACGCTAGCGTCTTCGCGATCAACTCGTTTTCACTTCTAACTTCTTTACCCTTGCTCCAATGTGCCAACCACAAGAATTTGCATTCGGCGCAATAGAAAATAGGCATTCCATTTTCCCGAAAGCGCCGAATCCCGCCTCGCAAGCTCGGCTGACTTGTTTCCTTTTGTATTCAAATTTCTCTTTCTGCTGACTTGTTTTTTGGTGCCTGGTCTAGCTCTCCAAGTTGAAAAACAGAAGCTCTCGGAGGGTATTGAGGAAATGAAGATAATTGTTTGCAATAGTCACAACAGGGCTGAGGAGGTAATTACTCGTGCTGAAGAAGAACTCGCGCTTGCCAAGTTGATTAGGCATGGAGCTGACAGGGATCTTGTGCAGGTCCAAAAAACTGTTGAAGTCTTGACTGGTAAGTTGGCGACGGCTATTGAGAACTGGAATTCTTTGTGAAAATCATTTCGGTCAGTAGCCGATCTTCTTCGGACTCAAGCAGATGATGGTCAATCTTGGGCTCAGTTTATTCCCCAAGTTCCGACTCGTTTCTAGGAGTTCGTGAAGAGGTGCGCCCGACTATGTACGAGAAATGTTCTTGCCCTGGTCCGGGTTCTTGCTCTGGAGGTGCCTTTGTCCAAGATTTCAGAGGAAGCCGAGAGTCAAGAATACCTAGATGTCGTTGAAAAGGCGGAGCCTGAGGTCGAAGATTTAGCCAGGAGGATCGTGGATAATCTTAATATTGATATTTCTTCTCCTGATGATGATGCTTGATGTAATTGACCTTTGTACTCTGGCCTCTGTAATAAGATTTTTTTTCTTTTTGAATGAAGACTGAATGAAGATTCTTTATTTTTTGTTGATGTCTTCTTTGCCTGGATGTCTTCGCCTTGTAAACAACTCGGTATATGTAGATCGTTGTATTGACAAACTTTCTTGATTTGTCGAGTGCTTGTCTGGCTGTCGTGTAAACAACTCAGGGTAAGTAGATCTTTGTCCTAACAACCTTTTTGTTCTTGTTAGTACTGAAAAGACTTAGGACCAGCGATCTCAAGTATCTTCAGATTCTTCTTTTTAGCTTTTTTACTTAACTCGAGATGTGGCTAGCATCTGGCTCTTTCCCTGATTGTAAAAACATCTTAGGATCGGTTTGGGTGTTGGCTTATCAGCTACCCTCATCGGAAGGCTCAATCATCTTTTTAGCTTTTTTGTTCACGGCTGGTATGCTCAAGCATAGTTTTAGCCATTTTGTTTTTTGGTTCGGGTGTTAGCTTGTTAGCTACCCTCATCGGCGGGCTCAAGCATTCTTTCAGCTCTTTTGCTCTCGGCCGGTATGCTCAGGCATAATTTCAGCCATTTTGCTTTTTGGATCGGGTGTTAGCTTATTAGCTACCCTCATCGGCGGGCTCAAGCATCTTTTCAGCTCTTTTGCTCTCGGCCGGTATGCTCATGTATAATTTCAGCTATTTTGCTTTTTGGATCAGGTGTTAGCTTATTAGCTACCCTCATCGGCGGGCTCAAGCATCTTTTTAGCTCTTTCGCTCTCGGCCGGTAAGCTTAGTAAAAACAACTCGGGGAAAGCCATAATAAGACATATGTTGTCGAAAAACCATCTTTATTGATCATGAACGTTGATAAGCCATAATAATACATATGTTGTCGAGGAACACCTTCTTTATTGATCATGAACGTTGATCTCTTGTGGCTTGTATATATATATATTCTTCCTTGAGTTGTTTTCATACGTAGAATCTTCTTAACTGGCTGATGTGCCATGTATTGTTGACTTCTTTTCCATCTTCAGTTATCAACTTGTACGTGCCTGGTCCGGTGACTTTTGTGACAATAAAAGGACCTTCCCATGGACTGAGTAGTTTATGGCGTCCGTCAGTTTTTTGTATTCTTCTTAGTACTAGGTCTCCGATTTGTAGTGATTGAGGCTGGGTATTCTTGTTGTAGTGGCGTCTTAAACCTTATAGGTATCTGGCTGATTGAAGGGTAGCGTTTACTCTGACTTCTTCTGTACTATCGAGTTCTAATCTTCGGGTGTGTTCTGCTTCTCCTTCGTCATATTGTTCTATCCTCGGTGACGTCCAGATCAAGTCGGCAGGTAGTACGGCTTCTGATCCATAAACTAGGAAGAAAGGTGAGTATCCGATGGCTCTGCTTATTTGAGTTCGTAGCCCCCATACTACTTTGGGTAATTCTTCAATCCATTTGGATCCATAGTCCACTAGTTCTTCATACAATCTTGGTTTTAAACCAGCTAGTATGAGTCCATTAGCCCTTTCTACCTGTCCGTTGGCTTCTGGATATGCGACTGATGCGTAATCTACGCCGAAGCCACAATCCTGTGCCCAACTTTAGAATTCTGTAGCTGTGAAGGGAGACCCCAAATATGTGATGATTCGATTGGGCATGCTGAAGCGGTGCATAATGTCTTGGATGAACTCAACTGCTTTGGCTGCGCTGTTTTTTGCGAGTGGTTTATATTCAATCTACTTGGTGAACTTGTCAATTGCTACAAAGATGTACTCGAAACCGCCCTTTGCTTTCTTGAGAGGTCCTACTTGATCCAGCCCCCAGCAGGAGAAAGGCCAAGCGGGTGGGATGCAGATGAGATTGTGAGCTGGCACATGAGCTTGTCTTGCGAACATTTGACAACCTTTGTATTTTCTGACGAGTTCTTCCGCATCTTTCAAAGCGTTTGGCTAGTAGAATCCAGTGCGGAATGCTTTGCCGACTAGTGTTCTTGAAGCGACATGATTTCCACAGCAACCTGAGTGTATTTCGTCTAAGATCTCTTTGCCTTTTTCAAATGAGACACATTTTAGGAGTACTCCTGATGATGCGACTCTTCTGTAGAGCTTGTCTCCTACTATGACATAGTTCTTGCTTCTGCGAACAACTCGGGTAGCCTCCTCTTTATCTGCTGGCAACTTATTCTCTTTGATATAATCAATAAAAACCTGGGTCCATGAGGTGGTGATTACCAAAATCTGGGTGCCTTTGGCTAGGAGTTCAGGGGTTATCTCACCGGGTTGTTTGATAGAGGGAGCTGATAACTCCTCTATGAATATGTCTTGTGGGGCCTTCGCCCTGTCCGATCCGAGCTTGGCGAGGACGTCTGCTGCAATATTAGAATCGCGTAGGACATGTAGAATTTCCAATCCTTGAAAGTGTTTATCGAGTTTTCGTATTTCAACACAGTAAGCGTCCATGTTTTCTTTGGTGCAGTCCCAATCTTTGTTGACTTGGTTGATGACTACTGCCGAATCGCCATATACGAGTAATCGCTTGATTCCAAGGGTAATTGCCACTCGGAGCCCATGGATGAGGGCTTCGTATTCTGCTTCATTGTTTGTAGCTTGCCATAATATCTGGAGGACATACTTGAGTTGTTTTCTGTCTAGAGAGATGAAAAGAACGCCTGCACCGGCTCCTCCTAGCTTGAATGATCCATCAAAATACATCTTCCAATGGTCAAGGATGGTATTTGACATAGATTGTTGAATTTCTGTCCACTCAGCAACGAAATCGATAAGGGCTTGAGATTTAATTGCCTTTCGTGGGGTAAAATCGATATTGAGAGCACCAAGTTCAACTGCTAAAAGGTCCTAATATGGCTAGAGGGGGGGTGAATAGCCTATTTAAGAATCTATAAATCAACTAGAGCAATTTGATTAGTATGACAAATAGCGTAATGCAAACTTGCTCTTGCTCTATAAGGGTTGCAAGCCACCTATCCAACAACTCTAGTTGCAATGATTACTTAGGCACACAAACTTGCTATGTAATTACCCACTAAGAGCTCTCAGTCTTGCTACTCTAAAGAGCTCAACTAGATGAATGTAAATAATAAAGCAAGCTCTCAATTCTAATTACACTAAAGAGCTTGTATCAACTAGTTTGCAAGAATATAAATAAGTGAGTAGGGTGATTATACCGATGTGTAGGGGATGAACCAATCACAAGATGAATATATAACCAATCATCGGGAGAATGCCAAAGACAAGAGACAATCGATTTTCTCTCGAGGTTCACGTGCTTGCCAACATGCTACGTCCCCGTTGTGTCGACCAACACTTGGTGGTTCGGCGGCTAAGAGGTGTTTCACAAACCTCATCCACACGATAGGACACCGCAAGAACCGACCCACAAGTGAGGTAACTCAATGACATGAGCAATTTACTTGAGTTACCTTTTGGCACTCCGCCGGGGAAGGTACAACTCCCCTTACAATCACCGGAGATGGACACGAACAATCACCAATTTGTGCCAATCCTCCACCGATGCTCCAACCATCTAGGTTGTGGCAACCACCAAGAGAAACAAGCGAAATCCGCAGCGCAACACGAATACCAAGTGCCTCTAGATGCAATCACTCAAGCAACGCACTTGGATTCTCTCCCAATCTCACAATGATGATGGATCAATGATGGAGATGAGTGGGAGGACTTTGGCTAAGCTCACAAGGTTGCTATGTCAATGAAAATGTGCAAGAGAGAGAGCTTGAGCCGGCCATGGGGCTATAAATAGAGCGTCAGTGAAATAGAGCCGTTGTACCCCTTCACTAGGCTGAACACGGGTCGACCGGACGCTCCGGTCATATTGACCGGACACACGCTGCCAGGGTCCGGTGCTTTCAGACCCAGCGTCCGGTTAGTAGACCGACGCTAGCGTCTTCGCGATCAACTCGTTTTTACTTCTAACTTCTTCACCCTTGCTCTAATGTGCCAACCACAAGAATTTGCATCCGGTGCAATAGAAAATAGGCATTCCATTTTCCCAAAAGCGTCGAATCCCGACCCAAACCCATCTCAACCCTGCAAACACCACCTCCTTTGGAAATGTGCCAACACCACCAAGTGTATCACCTTGTGCACAAGTGTTAGCATATTTTCACAAACATTTTCAAGGGGTTTAGCACTCCACTAGATCCTAAATGCATATGCAATGAGTTAGAGCATCTAGTGGCACTTTGATAACCGCATTTCGATACGAGTTTCACCCCTCTTAATAGTACGACTATCAATCCTAAATGTGATCACACTCTCTAAGTGTCTTGATCACCAAAACAAAATAGCTCTTACAAATTATACCTTTGCCTTGACCTTTTTGTTTTTCTCTTTCTTCTTTCCAAGTCGAAGCACTTGATCATCACCATGCCATCATCTTTATCATGCTATGATCTTCATTTGCTTCACCACTTGGAGTGTGCTACCTATCTCATGATCACTTGATAAACTAGGTTAGCACTTAGGGTTTCATCAATTCACCAAAACCAAACTAGAGCTTTCAACATTGTCCCTTGATCTGTAGTAATGGTTTGAGGAATCCCAAAACGATAAACAATATGCTTCCTGACAAAATTAACCATATTCCTTAAATCACTGTTTTCATAGGAATCGCCCCAACCCACTTAGTAAAATAATCTGTTGCTACCAATATAAACTTGTGCCCTCTACTTGAAGGTGGAAAAATCTGGCTAATTAAATCAATTCTCCAACCTCGGAATGGCCATGGCTTAATTATTGGGTTCATAGCTGATGCAGGCGATTTCTGAACATTACCAAAACGCTGACAACCCTGACACCCCTTGTAATATTGAAAACAATCTTCTAATATTGTTGGTCAAAAATAACCAAACCTAGGAATAACCTATTTCATTTTATAAGACGATTGATGAGCTCTGCATATTCCTTCATGTACTTCTCCCATCAGTACTCTTGCTTCTTCTTGACTTAAACATTTAAGCAAAACTCCATCTACTGTTTTGTAATATAACTGATCATCCAACAAAACATAATTAGTCGATTTATATCTCAATTTTCTAGTAACTCTCTGTGATGGATTCCTGAGGTAATCGGCTATCTCAACTCTCCAATCATTAGCCAAAGTTTCACTGCTTAAAATTTCCTAGAACATCCGATAGCCTGATGCACTCTGAGCTAACCGATTGACCTCTTGATTTTGTGCTCTCGGAATATGCTGAAGAGAAATAAGAGGAAACCCCTCAAGTAACTTTCGACATTCATCATGATATCCCTTCAGAATATCATCTTTACATTCATACAGGCTGATCAACTGATTAATAACCAGCTATGAATCTCCAAATATTTTAATTGACTCAGCCTTTACTTCCTGAAGAAGTTAAAGTCCCTTAAGAATAGCTTCATACTCTGCTTGATTACTAGTGGTCATTGGTTTGGTTTGAAAGGCAAACTCGAAACTTGCCCCCCGAGGTGAAATAATAACAATACCAATGCCACCCCCTTGTTTACACGATGATCCATCAAAGAATAATGTCCAAGGCATAGGTTCCACATAGCCGATGCTTGGTTTATGATGTTGAGTAATAAAATCGGCCATCACTTGCCCTTTGACTACTTTAGCCGATTCATACCTCAAATCAAATTCTGATAATGTAAGAATCCATTTTCTCATTCTCCCATTTAATATCGGCATTGACAACATGTGTTTGATCACATCAACTTTAGAGACAACTGTACACTCAGACGATAATAAATAATGTCGTAACTTAGTGCAGGAGAAATATAAGCATAAGCATAACTTTTCAATAGGAGAATATCTTGTTTCTAGATCCAAAAGTCTTCTACTTAAATAGAAAACAACATGTTCCTTTCCTTCAAACTCTTGCATCAAGGCCGACACGTACAACTTAAAAGGCTTACCTTTCTGCGGAGGAACCAACATAGGTGGAGATTTCATATACTCTTTTATCTCTTCAAACGCTTTTTGTTGTATGTCACCCCATTGAAATTCTTTATTATTTTTCAACTTCAACAAAGGAGAAAGCTGTCACAGAACCGACTAATTTATAAGAGCACAAGTACAAAAACAATCGCCGAAACGATCAAATTCTCGAACTTGAGCCCATATAAACCCGGTAGTCAACTGAAATCTCAAAGGATTTCAAACCAACTTGCATACAACCAAGATCACAGTAATTCAACATAACATATCGTACGTTACAACATTTTATAGACGTTCGCAAATAGATTACATCATCACAGAGTCATCGCTATTACAAAACAAGTCTTGTAAAACAAGCGGAAGCAAATAGTTTAACTTACACACCCGAGTTCAAATACACATACTGGTTTGCTGATCACAACCCGCAAAAGCATTCAGATAAGAGAACAGAGATCATGCCCATGATCTAGTCTTCATCACCCGCCGGGTGGAGACAATACTTATAGAATCCTTGATATAGAAGGTCATCTGCAACAAGAGGGAATAAATCCTGAGTACGGGAATGTACTCAGCTAGACTTACCCGTCGGAAACCAAAATAAATGACACCAAGGATCATGCAAAGCTTTATTTAGAGGATTAGGCTGACACTTCCTTTTTGCGGAAAAGCATAAGTAATAATGATTAACTTTTAACCTGAGCTAGCAGTGACTTTAAGCCATTAACCTATCATCTATATTAGCAACTGTACTAAGCAACCACTTGATTAATATGCAAACATTAATAACCATAGCAGGTATAAATCGTGGCAACATTATCCATCATCATCATCTTCCATTTAACCATATCGTTAAATTAAGTGAATCTACGTTGCCGCTGCTCAAGTCAAGTTCTCACTATCCGGGAGAGACGGCGATTCGAATCGATTCCTATCCAGCTGGAGGGGTATTCCTAACACAAACCCTGCTTCCCCCATCAGGGTCGCAAACAAGTCACCTTTGGTACAACTCAGGAGAAAAATAAAAGAAAAGACGCAGGTCCGGGCCGCCCTGTATTCTCAGAGAACCACTCTGCCAGGAAGTGCAGGATTTTAAGCCCTAACTCCCCTTGGACTTATGCCAATGGCTCTCTGCACATCCTTACTACCTCCAGAATGCATCCAACCCCCACGGTTCCCGACCTGAGTTGAGCTACTCGACTTCGCGGTCGGAACGACTTATCCGGCCAGCTAAGTGTTATGCTGCGTTCAACATGACCTGAGGACGTACAGCGTATCGGTCCTTAAATGACACAGACGGAGTCACTATGTCCAACCCTACACCATGGCGACGTCGAGCAGGTCGCGGGTGATACGGGGCTTTAGGTAGCCAAGCTTATGGATTAGGAACTCGCAGGTTGTCCCGGAGAGGAATGCGCTGATGACATTCGCGTCGACGACATTGGGAAGGGAGTTGCACCACTTTGAGAACCTACGGAAGTAATCCTGCAGGGACTCGTTGGACTCCTACTGGCAGCTCTTGAGGTCACAGGACTTTCCAGGGCAGACATATGTCCCCTGGAAATTTTCGACGAAGATCCTCTTGAGGTCCGCCCAATCACGGATGCTGTCGCACGGGAGGAATTCGAGCCATGCTCGAACATGTTCCCCCACATAGATTGTAACACCCCAGGTGTTTGTCACCAATTAAGCAATGGGTTTGAGCTCAGACATGACATGTTAAGTGGTGATGAAGGTGTCAAGATCAAATCTACAAGAATGAGCTTCAGCTTAAACTTGGACAACGCACCTTTGCTTACATGTGGACCATTGTTAAGATTATGCAAGAGTAAGGTTAAACATGCTCATTCCATGTACATTACATCAACATGCATCCATCTAGACCAGTGGAAAAGTTTCAAGGAGTTTGGAATCAAGAAGCCACAAAGGATATTTACCCCGTCTGTGACCTCATCTCTTATGAAAGGTTATACTCAAACTACTTTGGTAGAGGACTGCTTTTCGAACTTTGTGAACAAACATGGAACCATTGTAATGAGTAGCTTTCAGAAGCTAGCAGGCTAGTGCTAAGTTCACATGGTCCATGCTATATTCATTAGGGAATTAGAGATTGTGGGTATTTGGTTTATGCTCCGTAGTACTCTCCATATTCCGAGAACAAAGTATTGTGCTGTCTTGGATTCCTCCCAAAGTAACAATGCTTCATGGACGCCAACGAAAGAAAAATTTTAGACAAAACTTACTATGAAGAGCAAGTATCATAAAGTGTCTTGACCAAATTAGCCTCTCTGATACTCCGAAGTTAAGTAGCATAATGCTATCACTGATTTTGGAAAATGGATGACATGCTTCTCTTCCCTTAAAAGTCTTTAGCACCGAATCTCGGGGCGAGATTCTCATAAGGGGGGAGGGCTGTAACACCCCAGGTGTTTGTCACCAGTTAAGCAATGGGTTGGAGCTCAAACACGACATGTTAAGTGGTGATGAAGGTGTCAAGATCAAATCTACAAGAGTGAGCTTCAGCTTAAACTTGGACAACGCACCTTTGCTTACATATGGACCCTTGTTAAGATTATGCAAGAGTAAGGTTAAACATGCTCATTCCATGTACATTACATCAACATGCATCCATCTAGACTAGTGGAAAAGTTTCATGGAGTTTGGAATCAAGAAGTCACATGAAATGATAAGTTATAATCTTTCTTGGATTGCTTTATTAAGTGAATGGAATTATAGGTCGTCAACCAAACCTTGCTACCTTTCCCAAATGACTCTAATTGAACTCTACAATAAAAGTCATGAAGGGTTCATGTTGAGCACATGTTAAGAAAAGACCTCAATTGGTCGAAAACCCTAATTCGAGGGTTAACGAGATGCTGCTTTGACCAAGATGAAGAATTGGTTCATGTACCAGATATCAAGTTTGACCTTAAATAAGAGTTGAAGTTTGAGTGGAGTAGAACAAACTTTGTTTTTGGACCAAGATCCAAATCAACTTAGAACTAAGTCAAACCGAGGCTCAAACTTTGAGTCTGCAACTGTTTTCAGTACCTAAATTTTTGCTAAGTCTGGAATTCATCGTCGTCGACCTTGGCATCTCGCGTTCTCATGATTTTGTTAAACAACTAGATTTGGTCCAAAGATAGAAGTTGGAATATACATTGTGGAGAAGAGCGTGCAAAAAGATGGCACTCGTTTGACCTTGTTTTGACCTACAATTTTGGAGTTCATTAATCGCCGTCAATGCGTTGACAATGCCATCTTAGAGCTTAATTACCTAGGGATGCAGAAATCAAATGACCATGGTCCCTAAATGAAGATTGTAGAGCACTCCGTGTAGATCAAACCTCATTTTGGGCCCAATGTGTAATTCGGCCCATATCTGGCCCAAAGCACGTTCCACTATGCCCACACTGATGCACGCCACGTGCTCGATGGTTTGCCTGCGTGGCGACCATGCGCGCGCTCACGCCCCGCCATGGCCGATGTGTGCGCCTGCCTCCCTGTCGTGTCCCTGCGCCCTCTTGAAGTAGGCACCGAACCCCAACGCGCTCGCCCTCATTCCCTCTGCCCTCCATATGCGATCTCTCTCGCTCTCGGTGCTGTGCGTGCGCGCCAGAGCTCGCCCGCCATGGACGCCACCGCTGAGCTCTGCGGCCACCGCCCCTCGCTCATCCTTGGAGCCCCCTATGTCTCTCCCGTGCACCGTGGTGTCTTCTCCAGTGTGCGCCGCTCCTTTTTGCCTCAGGAAGCCAGCTGCTGCCGCCCTTGGGCCACCGTCGGCGTGCTGTGCTGTTGCGGCCGCTCGCTCGCAGGTGGCCAAGCCACCTAGGGTCACCTCGGGCCAAGCCGAGCGGTCCCCTGGATGATCGTGGGCCCTCTGGTGCTTGCACTGCCCTTCTCCATCGCCTCTGGCCCTCCTCTGGCCGGATTCCGGCCTCCCCGCCGGCCATCCCCTGTTCTCTGTTCGTTGGATGAGGAGATGGACCTCGCGCTTGAATAAGGGAAAAGGTAGGGGTCTAAGTGAGAATCTGTGACTCGTTTGAATAGTGCTCATGAGGACCTCTTTGCTGGAGTTTTATTTGTGTTTACTACAGGGTCCCAGATGCAAGATTTACATTCATTTTCTTTGATTTTGCAGATTTGGATGATCAATTTTGAAAATTCGTAGTAATTAGTAGATAAATTGTAAAATAGTAAATGTGGACTTTTTGGAATCCTTGCGAAATTATCTATGCAGTTGATCTATAATATGGCATCTTTTAGTTTAAATATTTTGCTGTAAAAATAGATTCATGAAGTTAGGTTTTTAATACTAGTTGTGTCTTGTCTTTTTCATAACTATAGTTGTGGAGCTCAAATAAATGTGAAAGTTTTATGGAGTGCTACCAAGGTGATGGTTGATGTCTGGTAAAAATTTCAGAAGATTAGTATTGATAGTTTAAGGGTTATAAAAGTAACAAATGTCCTGTGTTGCTTTGCTCCTATTCTGAATAGGACTGCATGTTTGAATCAATTGACTCAGTTAAGTTATGAATCATGACTTCATGACAATACATGAGTTGTAGTACTTTTCATAAGATTTTCAAAAAGTTATGCTCCATGTTTGTTGGAGGTCTAGAAGTCTAGTTATGCTTCTCTGAAGTTCCTATCAGTTTTCTGTACCACTGCTGTTTTGGATGCATGTGCAGTTTTGCTTGTGCAATTATTTTCATGGTGTAAATAATGTTTTATGTGGTTGTGGTGAATCCAAAAGTTGTATATAACTTCATAATATATCTTGTGTTAAATTTGCATGACCATAGGCCTGATAATTTAGGAGCTATAGATTTTATAATTTCCCTATTAGGTTTTGCATGCTCTCTATACAGATCTGAATGATTGTGTTGTTTGACGCAACTAAGCTTTGAATCATGTCTTGGAGATAATAGAAGAAGTGTATTTATTTTCATTAGCTTTCCAAATTGTTAAAGATCACTCCTTTTGGTGGTCTAAATCTCCAGTTATAAGCTTGTGAAGTTGCATGGCAGAATCTGTCCAAGTCTGGACAGAGGTGCTCAATTGTGCTTGATTGACCTTGTTAATTGAGGAATCACCTTGTGATGATAATAAACATGTTTTAGATAATTTAATAATATTTCTATAAAGTTAAGGTTCAATCTTGTTTGATGTCCATAACTCCAGTTATGCATTGTTGAAATTTCTGCTACTTTTCTGTCCTAGTTCTGTGCAGATCTAAAACATTGGCATGTTTGACCTGGTTAGCTTTGGAATAAGCTTTTGGTGATAATAACAATGTTGTAGGAAATTTCATTAGCTTTCCAGAAAGTCTAGGGTCATCCTTGTTGGATGCTTATGTCTTTAGTTATGGTTAAAACAAATGACTACTGTGCTGCTGTCCAGATTTCTATACATGTGCTAGGTGATTGTTTTAGTTTGCTCTTGTTTTGGCTAAACATGTCGGTTAATTCTTGATCGATGCATGTGTGCAATATCTGAACTTAAGTTCACTTGTGTTCCATGCCTAATATGCTTGCTATCCCTTTATAATAGGTTGTGTGATGTTTAGTTAAATAACTCTTGGTGCCTATGTCTTGCATTATCTTATGTTTGCCTAGAATGTTATTATGTGATGCATCTCATATTGTGATTCTTCATATTCATGCACTTGCATCTTGCATCTCATATAGGTACGCTAGATGAACCACGTGAAGGACGTGATGTTGGAGCCGAATCCAAAGACGGTGTATGGTGGACCTATCCCGAAGATGGAAGGACTGGACAAGTGCTACGATGGGAGATACTCGCCAAGCGAGTGTTATCTAACAAACACTGACCTAGTGTTGGTTCACAGGCAAGCCCCGGAGCATTCTAAGCCTCCTATGTGTTTACAAATATCAGTTGAGTTCTTTATGTTTGATGCATTAGGTTATAAGAGTTGGTCGAAAACACTTGATGCATGGAACTACCTTGTCCAGATACATATACCATTAACCCTGTGTAGGTCTAGGATCGAATATATGCTTAGCCATGTTTAGACCGGTAGAAGTCGAGTGATTTCCTGTCACCTGCAAGATATAGGTGGATACCGAAGCACGGTTGGCTATATTTTCTATCATGGAAAAGAACCATAGGGTAATGTAAATGGAGATCGGGTAGGATGTCAATAGAGAAGCAACAAGACATGGAGGTCTTGGGTGTGGATCTATCCCCGTCTATGTCGGTTAAGGACCGTACCATTGTTGGCGCTTCTGACAAGATTGAATGCATGCCTATCACTTAGCTAGCCGAATAACTCATTTCGACCGCGAAGCCAAGTAGCTCAACTCAGGCCGAACCCCGCTCTGTAAGAGTGCACGCTCTAGATGGAAGTCAGGATGTGTGGGGAGCCAGGCGTGAGCCCAAGGGTAGGGTAGTCCTGATCGTCCTGGCAGCTGGTCATCCCTGATTGTGCGGCGCTGGGCGAACCCACGAAATGTGTACCTAAGTTGTACCAAAGGTGACCTAAGACTACCTTGGCACAGGTATGTCTGGGTTTGTGTTAGGAATAAATTCCCAGCTGGCTGAAATCGATTCAAATCGCCATCTCTCCCGGATAGTGAGAAACTTGGGTAGTCCCAACATCGTAGTAATTGTATTATGGAATGTGATGGTTTGGATAAACATGGAATTACTACACCGGCTATGGTTACTATTGTATGCTATCAAATGATATACCACATGTTTGGCACAGGTTAGTTGCTAATCTAGAGATGAATAGCCATAATTAACTGGATGACCAAGGTATAATTGTACAACTGAATTAGTCACGTTTTATGCAAAATGTTGTCAAGCTAGCTCCACCTATAAAGCCTTGCATACTCCTTGATGTCATTTTATTTCTGGTTTATGATGGGTAAGCCTAGCTGAGTACATTCGAGTACTTAGGGTTTATCCCACCATGTTGCAGGTGAAGTTCTTGGCCTGCTAAAGATGGTGGCTAACCGCTGGTGGGCTCGGTGACTCTATATTTATTTCTCATCTATATGCTTTCATCTGGGGATGTCACTTATGCTAGTAATGTATTTGGAACTTATATTAATGTAATCATTTGAAAGCTATGTTGTTTTCACTCATCGGATTATACCCCAAACTTGTACTATTATTTGTGAACCCATTTGTAATATTATTTCCGCTGCAACTCTGTGTATGTGTTGTGTATTTGCTTAATCACGCGATCTTGGTTGTGATGTTGATTTACCGAGGTCCTTCGGGACACTCGACGGACTACCGGGTTTATATAAGTGAAAGTATGCGCGTGTAAACGTGTTAGCGGAGACATCTGTACTTGATCTTGTATAAATTGGGCGGTTCTGTCACACAGATGGGGAGGTACTGAATGATGAAGTGATCATCATCCCCTCCTCTGGCTCGGCAGGCGAGCCAGAAGTCTTCGAGCCATATATTGGGATTCGTCTCCCTGGTATATTTGGCGATGTTGGTCGGTGGTCGGAAGCGCTATGGGAACGACGCTCTCTGGATGCGCCGGCCAAAGGCCCGGGGTCCCAGGCCATCCGGGCTAGGACTCCGGTTGTTGGGTCAGTGACCATGCCTGGGGTGCGTTTCACCGGTCCCCTTGATGGTCCGGTCGGAGCCCGTGTCGTCTGCTCTCACCGCCGCCCGATGGACATCATCATCGTGTCAGGCCCGACGCCGATTGCTGATGACGCTGTGAGCGTCTTGGTTCAGCCCGAGGCATTCACGCATAGGCGGTCGGTGTGGAGCGGGCACCAGGAAAGGCTGTGGTGCAGCTGCGCCCTCCTGTTCCGCACCTGGTGGCTGTAGTGGTGAGCGGATGGAGCGATGTGTCTGGTGTGTCCCCGCCCCCCAGGTGGGGAGAGAGGCTGCGACTCGATGTCGTGATGCGGAGCTCTCTGCCTATTGAATGGCGATGGTCTCCACCAGCGCTCGGAGCTTCCGGTGGACCGCCAGCTCCTATGGGTCGACAGGCTCGGGAAGGCCGCACAGAAGCATCGCCGCCGCGGCGATGTTCTGGCCGGCCCGAGCGAACTATGGGGGATCGTTCCCCCCATCCATGATGTTGCGCTGGACCTAGCGGGCGTGACCCCAGGCACCGCCCGTTGGCTGGTTCTGCCGCCTATGTTGTAGCTCCTCGCCGTGCTCCTAGGCACACACGAGGGCATCCGTGCGATGGTTCGGAGGGGTGTGGGTCTGTAGAGACTCCACCACCACCGGCGGCTATTCCGGAGCATCCGCCATAGCGCACTCGCGAGATAGAGGGTGGGTAGGTTCCACGACATCGTGAATGCTGGAGCCGTCACTCTCAACATCGTCATCCATGGTCGTGAAAAGAGGCGGGAGCGTAGCTCGCCATCCCCACGAATTCGAATGTGAGAGGGGGTGGCGCCAGCATCCTTTGGAGCCCCTGGGCGTACGCGTCCATGGGGGATGCGAGGCCATAGGGGAACCGGTCACATGGTAGTCACGGCAGGGACCATGGGGTCCCTCCGGAGAATCGGCGGAAAATAGTAAAAAGTGAGTAAAGAACAGCACGTACATTACTCACAGTGGGGTTTGAGCAGAGCGTATGCTCGTAACGAAGCACTGGCGCCTCACCGTTGAAGTCGTCAGGTGTCCCGGAGCCGACGGAGGACGCGCCTCCTCCGACGGGCGCTGGAACAAGTGCCTCCTCATGGAGGTGCAGCACGCCGAGCCGGTCGGTGACGAAGTCCAGTTTTCCAAAGAAGAAGGCTTGGGACGGCTCGAAGATGGGTGGATCCCACGTCCTAATAGGTGGGAGTGCAGGAAACAACAGTGAGCTGAAGCGAGTCGCATCGCTTGAGCCCGCCATGGCGAAGGTGGCAGAAAAGTGGGCCATCCGATGACCAAAAGCATGAACGTATGGCGTCTTCCCCACGGACGACGTCAACTGTCGGTGCAGAAAGTGACCAACACATAAATATTTATAGTTTTGCCATACGTTCTGATCGGATGTGGCCTAGCACTCAATGACATAGGGTTTATACTGGTTCGGGCAACATGCCCTACGTCTAGTTTGAGTTAGTCGGTGACTTTATTCCTGAGCCTAGGTGCTCGAAGTTTGTTGTGGGGTTACAAACAGAAGGGTGTAAGATGGGGGTGCAAGAGGTCCGGTCGGACTCTGGACCAAAGGGCTAAGAGCGATGGGAGCTCCTACGTGCGCTAAGTATTTGAGCGATTGCTCTGTATTTGTGAGATTGATCATGAATGGATTCTCCGTGTATTGGGAGAGAGCACATCCCCTTTTATAGATGAAGGGACGGCCTTACAAGCGAGAGAGAGAGAGAGTATGTCTACTAAGTCTTGTTGCCCATGCCGTCGGGTACAAGATGATGGTAGGCACCCACAATACTGTTTGTGTCAGATGCATGTGGGAGGTTTTACCGCATCCACCATGTATGGCAAATGACGGCGCGCAAAACACTGTCGATGCCCAGAGACATGTGGGGGGTTTTACCGTGTTCGCCTGGTATGGGAATTGATGGCACCCACAACACTGTAGGGCAAACATCGGCGCCCACAATACTGCTTGGGTTCTGACATGCCTGGAAGGTTGCAGGGCACACTTTTGACATGTCCTATTGGTACTGTCCTGTAGGTGTACAGGGTACGTTCCTTGGTATTGCGGTTGACTTGAGCACCCTGCCTTACTTGTTCTACCCATTTTTTGGGTCCTCACCGAGCGGGCATCCCTAGTCGGTTGGTCCCAGTCGGCTCTGACTGCGCCAGTCAGAGAAGAGCTATAAGTAGAGGTTCGGTGCATCCCCGATCGGAGACATGGGTCGGAGTTGGAAGCAGCATTGGCCAGGCCTTCCAATCGGAGAAGCAGGTCGGAGCTAGAAGCGAGCGTTGTTCCTCCTTAGCTAGGCCTTTCGATTAGAGAGGTGGGCTGGAGTCAGAAGCGAGCGCCATTCCTTCTTGGCCAAGCCTTCCGGTCAGAGACTGGATCGCCTTTCTGGCCTGTAGTTAGGTTTTTGGGCTGGCCTAGGAGTTGCGCGTCATTCGCAACATAGTCTGCTGGGCTGAGCCTTTGCTAGGAAGCAGGTCCATGAGGGACCCCAGGTTTATGAACACAACAGAATCCTTCCATCCTTCACCAAAACCACAAATTACTCTTGGGAGGAAAATCTAAGAAATAGAAACTTCTCTTCTTGAGCTCACCATGAACAAGGTTGAAGATGTTGATGGTATCCATGGAGTGGTGCTAGTGCTTCCCTCCTTTCTCTTCTTCTCCTTCTCCAATCTCCCTTCCAATTCTTTCTCTCTCTAGTGCTAGGGTTCGTCCTTGTTCTTGGGGTGTAGAGACAGGGAGAGTGACAAATGAATGGGTGGGTGAGAGGGTGCAACTTCTGCTAATGAAGTGTCCCAACTCATGCTGACATGTGGGTCTGACTCCCTTAAGTGGCAAACAACTTATTTCCCACTTACTGTTGCTGATCTGGGATCTATCGGATGGTCCGGTAGGGCTGGCGGACTGTCTGGTAGTCTCTGTCTTCGCTAAATTGACTACGTCACTCGCGGGTTGGTTATTGGTGACCAATGCGTTGCTCTTGAGTAGTTTCTTGGGACTGAGTAGGTGTTGATGGTGTTAATAGAATGAACTCTGATCCATGTAGAGGTTTTCTCTCACTTCGGGTGCGAGCCTGGCGATGAATACTCGGGGTTTTCATAGGGTGCTTCGATATTTTGTCTTGCATAACTCTCTAGAAATCTTTGGGGTAACTCGGTAGGTGACTTTCCTTGATAGTAAAAAATGACTGCCTAGGGTGTATCGAATTCGGGTCGTTACAGCCTCGCAACACCCACCCCAACACTAATCAACCTTCACAAGCTACAACCACCCCTACCATCACTACAACACCTTCGACAACACCCAAACTCCCTTCTACTACCACAATCGCCAAAATAACCAGCCATATATAGTCACTCATCCTCCCACCCACCTCTAATACAAAATCAGCATCCAGTCTTACCACCGCCACCTCCAACACCACCAACCCAACCCCCTCAACAACAAATAAAAACAGAGCCCATGAGCCAACCCAATCAAATCACAATCAACAACCCAACCTCAATCTTCGGTGTGATCCTCACTATCACCGGAGGATCCAACGGAGATCACGGTAACAAGAGGCAGTGCAAGGAACACATGAGGCGGGTGCATCACCTCGCCACAGAAGGTCCCCACAAGAACTCACAATGGTCTCACATCCCAATAACCTTTGACAGCATAGATCTCAAATAAAGGGATTACCCCCACATAGATGGAATCGTCATCGAAACAAACCTGGCCAGCTAGGCAGTAACAAGAATACTTCTCGAGCTCTCCCTCCTTAAAATGGAGTTCATCCTCGAGCTCGCCCGAGGGTACTTAGGGAAACTTCTCGATGGTTGAGCATCTTATGATGACTTCCCTAGTAGTACTGAGACGCGGTGACTTTTTCCTCTCTAGGATTCCAAGCATCGTCTCATCTCTAACTTTACTTGGGTGTTTCGACCAATGCAGTTCAGGTTCATTCTTACTGATGTTGGTTATAATCATTACAACTTTTCGAGGTTGGGGCCTTGGGTTCGAGGGTACAATGTTTTCTTGAGCATCTCTTGTATGTTGACGGACGATCTGGTCCATGTCGGATGATCCGGTGGCTTCAGAGGGTTGACAATAACTTAGGGTTCTAGTTGTCCAGGATGGTGAATGATTCGTCATGGATGCTGGACTCTCTAGTAAATTGCGACCTATAAATAGACCCACAGTGGCTGAAAGGGTTATTCCATTTCCATTTTTTGTAACTGCCATTGCTGTCGTCCCCTACGCCGCTGCCGTCACCGTGCACGTGCTTTGGGGAATCCTGTCTATGGTCCAGGGCTTCCACGTGCTTCCTCATCATGCCTGAGGGTACATTTGATTCCTTTCTCCCCTCCTTTACTTTATTCCCCTCTCTTTGTGTTGTACCTAGGGTTGCTCTGATCCATGATTTGGTTTGGGTTAGTAGCAAATCGACTTGGGAATTTTTGTTGAGCACCTTCTATAGTATACTTGTGCTTGGATTGGTGAGTAGTATTGCTTGGTTGTGAGGATTTGATGGTGCCAAATTCTTGTGGTTACTGTGCTTATTCCTATGGTTCTTGGCTGATGAGATCCTAACATATAGGTATGTTAAGCCTCGGGTCCAATGGTTCACGAACGATGAAGACCCTCCGACCGACCCCTCCAGGATCGCCCGGGGACTCAGGGGTTATACCCATCGGGTACGCTTGCGTGCACCCTCTGAGAAGAAACCTGGCCGAGCCTAACTCCGCCATGACCTCTACTTGGGGCTCGGGGTCTTGCCCGAGCCCTGAGGCTCCCGATCTACGATGACACTTTAGCCTAGCCCTTGGCTTCTACCCCACCAATGATGCCTGCCATGGCCTAGACGCAAGAAGAAACGCCTTGAACTACCGAGGCTCAAAGACCCCTAGACCCACGCATTAGCCCCTAGAGCCGACCTCCTTCACCGCTAAGAAGACTCTAGAAGGTCTAGCTGGGGAAGGCTGGTCCAAGCCTACATAGCCTAACACGTAGAGTGTTGGAACAAAGCAGCCGGACAACACCTAAGGCTTCTTTGGCTCCACGACACCGCCACGATCCACAGCGCGTCGCTGCAAGGCCCTCCTAGACACTAGCGCATGTAGACCATAGACTAGTTCCCCCAAACCACCATGTACCTAGCCAATCTTGTTATATAAGGGATAAGGTCGGACCAAGGGGGGAAGGGGAAAACTCAGATCACCAGAAGACATTCCATTCCATCATCTGGCCTCCGCTCAACATTGAGAGAAAGGCAACCCACAGAGGGGCATGAGAGCTCCTCCATCTCATCTTGTTGTCTTCCTCCTCTCTGACGAGGGGAAGGCTCCACCGGCATTGAGGCAACCTTAGGATTAGCAACGAGCTAACCCCCTACCAAATCTCTCTACAACCCTATGGTAACCCCCCAATTTTGGGTGCTTTTGTGTACAAGGATCATCAGCTACTGGACGTTAGGCACCGATTGGCCTAAACCAAGATAAACAGTTGCATCCTCTCTGTGATTCTTGTGTTCTTGATTCCACCTGAGCCACCGGAGACCCATACTTTAACAACGACTCAAACAACAATGCTTGTTGTGGTTCCTACCCCGCGACAGCTGGCGCACTAGGTAGGGGGCAGCGTCAAGTGTGATTCTAGCTCTATGGTGGCTGGAGCCACCTGCCCCGTTGCTAGAGCAAGTGGAACCGCCCCAGATGGCGGTGTTCGCTTCCTCGACAAGTTCTCCATCATGGCCGGCACCTTTGCTCCAGGCTAGGTCCTCAACTTTGGGAGCCTGGCCTATGTCGCCGACTGCTACGGCAAGCTTCATCCACTCCACTAGGCTACGTCGATGGGCATCGAGCCCTTGGCATTGCCCCCTCCACCAGGACTTCTGGGAGCAGATCTCGAGGTCCTGGCCTGACAAATCCGGCGTGGTTTGGGCCTGAATCCCACCATGTTAGACCACCGCTAGATGTTTTACATGCTGGCCAACGTCCACCACTAGATCACCACCGGTAAGGTACTCCCACTACCTAACCGCTTCTGCTACTACCTCCTAGACCTACCATTTGGGATACAGAACACGGTGGCGATCTGGTGGCACGAGAGATGCCATGAAGTGCTATCCTCTCCAATGCAGTGGGGACCAACGTCCCATCATTGCGTACCATCCTCAAGATCCTTTTAGGGAACGACTCCGATTATAACTCCGATGACATCGACTACCATGCCCCTCCACGAACATGCTACCACATCGACGGTGAGGTTCTGCCTAAGGAGGTGCCTGGGCTCAAGCCACCAGACTAGAGTCCCCATAGCCACGTGGCCTACCTTCAGGAGATGATGGACCATGTGCGAGCTCGGTAGCTAGACTTGGAGGCCACCAAGGCAGAGCTCATGCACCAAAGGAAGGACTTTGCGTGACAACAAGCTATGCACCCTCTTGGTGATGACGCCCACATGGGGCCTCCCAACGGACTATACTTCGCTCGCATTATGTACAACATGGCGGCTGCCGCCTACCACCTGGAAGACATCTCCGACACTCCAGACCCGAAGACCAACGAGTGGCTGAACGAGGCAAAGCGGCTCCTCCACGTTGCCCTTGAGCAGCAGGCCGAGAGCTCAACATCCCAGCGCTGCGCCATGCTCTCCCAGCCATCCTAGATGATGGCTACTCCCAACGGGGACTGCTCTGACTCTTGCACCCCACAGGCAGGGGGAAGCAGCGACGACACCTTCGGCAATAGCTCTGACCAGCCATGGACTCGGGGTGCCAAGCCCCGGCAGCAGTGAAGGAGCGACCTTTCTCCTCAGCGTCCCCCCATGTGCCACCGGATTAGAGACGACCGTGACATCCATGACACTATTGAGGCTAGGCGCCACACTCAACCACAGTCCCATACCCCTGAGCGGCAGGGCGGGGGCGCCGCCCCAGATCACTTCGGCCCCCTGGCGTTTGGGGCAGCGATCCCGACGGCTCCCTACCCTAGTCATTTTTGGCCACCGACGCACATCTCCAAGTATGATGGCGAGACCAACCTAGATCACAGGCTAGAGGATTACCGCCTCACCATGAAGGCCAGGGGTCAGACGATGACTTTGTCGTTTAGTACCTTCCTCTGCTTCTGTCAAGTTTCATCAGAGCTTGGCTCGAGCAGCTCAAGCCTAGCAGCATCTGCTGCTGGGGCGTCTCCGTTTGGTCTTCATCAGCCACTTCCAAGGTACGTACACTCGGCCCGGGAACTCATGGGATCTCTGCAACTGCAGGCAGAGGCCCGACAAGACACTCCCGGAGTACATCTAGCATTTCTCCTAGAAGTGCAACGAGCTTCCCAACATCACCGACACCGACGTCATCAACGCCTTCATCTGTGGCACAACCCGTGAGGTGCTCGTACATGCGCTCGGCCGTGAGACCCTGTGCACGACGCGGGAGCTCCTAGACGTCGCCACCTAGTACTCCACCGGTAAGGAGATGGTCACCTCAGCAGAGGCGATGGTGGCGACGACCACGCCTCATCCCAGTGACGCCGTGATAGGAGTAACAAGGACAAGAAGTGCCACAGGGAGGAGATGGTGGCCGTGGCCAATCGCACCACTAGACCTTAGCCCCACGGGCAAGGTGCACGCCTGGAACCCTTCAAGAAGGCACTCGAGGCCCCTTGCCCGTTCCATGGGGGGCAGGCAAAGGACCTCCTCAAGGACAGTGCTACCATGAAGGGCTACAACCGTGGCACCCTTGGCCAATAGTGCAAGGCCCAAAAGCCTGCCCTAAAGGCTGGTGACCCAGCGGGATGTGCCCAGGAGGAAGACAACAAATTCCTAGAGGCCAAGCGCTGCCTCATGATCTTCGGGGGCTCCAACGACTACAAATCCCGCTAGTAGCACCGCATCACCGAGTGGGACGTGAACACCGTTCACACCCTCATCGCTCCAACGTAGCTCCAATGGTCCCAAATGGCCATCACCTTCGACCAGGAAGACCACCCTGATAGTGTCCCTCATCCAGGGCACTACCCGCTCATGGTTAGCCCGATCATGGGCACCACACGCCTCACCAAGGTGCTGATGGAAGGGGGCAACGACCTCAACATACTCTATGCCATCACCCTCGATAAGATGGGCATCCCTCGAAGCAACTTGTGCCCCAGCAAGGCGCCATTCTATGGGATCGTGCCAGGGAAGGAAGCCATGCCCCTCGGGCGTCGTCTCAAGGTCACCTTCGGCTAGCTAGACAACTTCCGCAAGGAGCCACTCACCTTTGAGGTGGTTGACCTCCCTGCCGTCTACCACACCCTCCTTGGTCGACCGTGCTTTGCCAAGTTCATGGCTGTCCCCAACTACATCTACCTAAAGCTCAAGATGCCCAACCCAAAGGGGGTCATGACCATCAAGGGGAGCTTCGAGAAAGCCTACTACTGCGAGCAAGACTGTGTCGCCCAAGCAGCCACACTCGTCACCCCCTGTGATCCTAACGGCTTTGGCCGTGACGTAGGAAGGGTGCCGGTAGAGGAAGCAACCAAGACGGTAGCAACGCTCGACCGACTGAGCATCGGCGAGGTAGACAAGGATCCTAGCATTAGTGGTGGCTCGGCTGGCCCCTCCATCTAGGCGCTCGGCACCCCCAGAAGGGGTTGACCCGATCAAGGTGAGTTTCAACCATTCCACATGAGGGAGGGCCAATGCTGAGCCATCCACCTAGGAGCACCATCTCCCAAGCCATGACCCGCTTGCCGACCTCCTTCATCGGCCTACCTCTCCAACAACAAAAACCAAGATAAGCCCTGTCCTCCCGACCCTCTTGCTTTGCTTGTCTCAATTATTGTCTCCTTTATCCTAAGCCACCCTAGCGGAAGGCCCCCGAGCGAGGCAAGGATGGGACGGACGGAGCAAGAGGACCGAGCGAGGGATCGGCAAGGTGCTAACAGAATGGCCTCGACCGCCGTGTTACCAGCTATCTCACCTTTCTGTTCTCTTGTGTCCATTCTATGTTCTTTGTAGGTACCTGCCTGTCTCCCGATCCTTCATCAGATCAGGCCACCCCACCGCACGATGGTCTAGGCCCCCCCCTAGAAGGGGCATCGCTGAGGGTTCTAAGGCTGACCTACCAGGGCTTCAAGGCCGCCCAAAGCACCTAAAGTGCGTGGGACGTTCGGGAGACGAGCCCACACGGCTGTAGTCGGGGCGCCTGTTGGCATTTCTAAACGCAATTACCAAGTATAGAGATTGAATCCATCCCTGGCAATGGCGCTAGAAATGCTTGTTAGTATTTCTTAGCATCATCACTAATGATTAGTAATGCCACTAAGTAATAGCCTTGATAGTTCCTTAACAATTTTAGATATTTATCCGCAAGTGCATGAAGCTATCATTGTAGCATTTCACAAAGAAGTATTCAGGGTATCGTTATTTATATTTTTTCCAAAGGAAGGCATTTGATTAAGAGTCTTGTTTGGATATGAACTTGAATAATAATGCATGCAAGTACACCAATGTTTATACACATGGGTAAGAACGGTGATTTCAAGATAGTAGACACACATTTGGCATTTCTCAAAGGATAAAATAGAGAAGAAAGAATAAAAGAATAATCCTAGTCGAGCAGGCATTGGTCTAGTATAGTCATACAAAGATTAGTTAATGATCATACAAGTTACATAAGTAGTCTTAGGGCAAAGTGTGAAGTAGGTTGGGAGGTCACCGAGTACTCGTCTGCCAGCAACCTCATGTGACAATTTAGATTCCTACACCCCACTCGAATAAGGGGGATTACAAGGGACAAACAGGGCTGTCACCACCTGCCGCTATAACACCCCAAAAATTCTATTTTGGGTTGTTATTAGAAAACACTAAATAAAATGAAGGATTTTATTATTTGGATATAATTTGTCAACATTAGTTTAGATTTCTGGATATTTTTCTTAATCAAAAATGGTGTTTTCTAAATATTTTGGAATTAATTCGCCGAGCTTTTTGTCGATGTGGTGTTTGCTTGTTGCTTGAGTTTTGAGCTTTTATGAGTGCTAAGTTTTAAAATCGCGTTTAGACGCCATTCGATCCTTCTCGGAAATTTTCTAGACTTTTCCGAAGCATTTTCTCATTTTTCCTAGTGCAAAATCCAATTTTTGGATGCTCCAAAATCCCTTTTCATGGACTCTAAATATTTTATTTGGATTCATCATCTCTCAGTCTATCTCTAGGAGTTTTACTTCAAATTTTGGAATTTTAGAAATATTTTTTTGAGATTTAAAACGATTTTAGTTTTTTTCTAGAATTGTTTTTAAACTGAAAATGATTTTCTACAATTTCCGAAATTATAAAAATAGATCGATTTTTCCCAATCTTGAACCCTAGACCTATATATATACCGGCATAGCCCTCGATGCTCTGGTTCTAGAAGTACGACCGCTTTTCCAAGCTGCCACTCGTAGCCCCACAGATCGGACGCCGAAATTCGGGAAAAGTTAGGTTTCCGGTGAACTTCCGGCGAGCTTTCTGGCGAAACCGTCGCGTTTCAGCATCAACCACCACCACCAAGAGGTAGCCTTCGTCGTTCTCTTCGCTCTGGTATACTCGTTTTCGCGAATCCGTGTCCGTTTGATGGTTCCCTAACCCTCCTTTTCTTCTCCGGCGAGGTTTCTCCATGGCCGGTCTTGTTTTTCCTGCTCTCCGGCCGACCTTGGCGCCGCCCATGCCTCCTACCTCTAGGCCACGCCACCACAGCCCCATGCCACCTCCGACCAAAAGCCATGCATCCGCAGTCCCACACTCGCGTGCCCCTGGGCGTGGTCACGAAGATCGGACGCCTGGTGCTGCTCGGTGGCCACCGCCCTTGGGGCCAGCCAACCCCGCGGGCGTACCCAGCGCGCCGCCGTGTGGCCTTGTTCCGTCGCCGGCCGGGCAGGTCCGGCCGTCCCTGGCTCCCTCCCTCCTGTGCGCGGTGCAGCAGCAGCAGTGAGCCAAGGTAGAAGACGAGTTATTTACGTTTCTGCCATTGATCATATAATCATGATCGAACGTTCGATCGTTTAGTCTCCGATTCGAGTAGTTCTTATTGCGTTAGTTTCGTAACGTCGTGCTCTATGCAGTAGCAGTAATGTTCAATATGTCACTTAATTATGAATTTATTAATCTAAATGCAATTTGATTTATATTTATTTAATAGCTTTCTAAATAAAAGCAATCAAGGCTTATAATTCTGTTTTTGTTGCGTTACAACCGTGCCGATGTAAGCTACGTGTTAGTAGCAACGTGTAGCATGTCTCACACCTCTACATTTTATAAGTTAAATATTAGTTTGATTAATATTTACGCAACCAAGTTTCTAATTAAAAGTAATTTAGGGTTTCATCTGGTCTTTTTATAAATAAATGTTAACTTAATTAATATCAACTTGAATGTGTGTTTATTAATTATAACTTGTTTAGTTTAAACACGACATATATAATGATTCGATTAGCTAGTCTCACATGTTCTATGTTTTCTAAATTATAAATATTTGACTGACTTAAATACTATTAAATATTTATAAATAAAATGTGACTAAGGTTTAACTCCGGCTTTTATAATTCAATATCATTTGGTTAGTTGAACTTTGGGATATTTCTATGAAATGTCCATCACCTCATTAACTAAAATGAATCAAACATATAGTGCGATAGTCGCGTCCTTTCAACGATAGCTCCATTTTTTCATTGTTCTTGTGCTCTCGTGACCGTAGCACCGAGCCTTGCCGATTAGTGCGCTCTTTTCAAGCTTCTCCTTTTGAGTGATGTATTGTTCTTAGTCGTGTTTGTTTGTATGTCTATTTGTGTTGCTTGGTTGCTTCAAGTAGAGGAAGCGCGGTTCGTTAGCACTGAAGACCAGGAGCTGAGGACTGACAAGTGAGGCAGAGGCTGAAGACTTTTGAGCAGCTAAACTTTAGGAAAAATGCAAGTGCAGGCTCCCTTTGACCATATTGTTTACCTACGCACTTTAATCACTTTACTTTCCATGCATGTGTCTTAATCTATAAACCCTAAGGACTTGCCTAGTCTTACTAATCAATCCTTGCACCCTGGGGTTTACAAATGGGTAGAATTGCTTAGTTGCTCCAACCCGCACAGGGCCAAGATATATGTTGATACTAGATATGATATATGATATGTGATATTGGGTTTCTGGCTATGCAACTGAGGATGATGATATGATGTTGGCTTGAGCTCATGGAGCGGCCACCTAGGACTTACAGTACACCTTCAAGCTATATGGCTCTTGCTTGACGTAGTATCAGGACCTCTACTAGTAGAGTGCGGCTTACCGGGTAGGCGCAAGGGAGTAACCTAAGTACAGTATGTTCAGTGGCGGTTGTTTGGGTCCCATGGCTATGGGGACGGCTGTCGTGCGCTTAGGCAAAACCTTGCGGGTTGCATTCTATTAGTTAGAACCTATGAACAGTCTCGTAGTGAAACCCTGCCTGCTCACCTCGGTAGTGTTTGGGGGTGTCGCAACCCTAGGCATATGGGAATCACAACTTGAAGTGAGTGTATAACCTCTATAGAGTGTAAAACTATTATAACAGCCGTGCTCATGGACATGAGCGGCCCAGACCCTCACATGATAAGAGCATTGGATTTCTTATGGAAGATGATGGTTTTCTAGACTGAGATGATGGATTTTAGATTGAGGTTGCTACCTCGTGTTGGCTGGGGTTGCTACCCAGTTGTTGTTCAAGGTTGCTACCTTGAATGAGGTTTTATCTGGACAGATGGATATCTATTGGAGGTGGCTACCTCGTGCGATGATTGTCTTGATGATGGATTCTCTGATGGAAGTGGCTACTTTGATTGGTGGATATACGCGGCGAAAGCGTGATGGAATCGTGTTGAAGATGGCTACCTATAATATTGATTAATCTCTTATGCAACTTTACTAATGGGTTGGGTTCTTTTACTCATATTAGTAATTAGGTTGTTTTAATAAAATATTGCCAACTAAAAAATGCTAACCTGTAGTTAAACCTGTGTCGGCTCTTTTCCTTTTAATAAGCCATGCATGTCATTATACTTTCCGCCTATACTTGTTGAGTTCGACATGGACTCACCCTTGCTATTCCCCCCACACCCCCAGTGTGTAGCAAAGTGCTGCTCAGAAGAAGGTCAAAGATGCAGAGGAGTTTTCCATGGTCTTTCAGAAGTGCTTGGCGTATGGAGCCCCTAGTCAGCCGTCCCTGAGAAGTATGGAGCCAGAAGAGAAGATTAGCATCCGTTCTACGATACTCTAATAGTTGTAAGTGTTAATATAAGTATGCTTTCTGCTATATAACATTGTTTCTGATATTTCTATTCTGTTGTTGTATGTGTGGACTTCCTAGGCACACATATGACTAGTGCTTGGTTCTCTTTGGAAAACCGAGCGTGATAGCCGCCTACCCCTCAACCATGGAAAGGGACAATGCATTCACCTGTCTCTTCATACCCAAGCACCACACTTGCGTATACAGAAACTACCCAAATCCCCCTGGATCCCTGACCCTATGGATCGACAGGTAAAGAACTTGGGCACACCTAACGGCACGATGAACCGCCACCTTAACTTTGCTCTAATTCTAATTATATAAGTTATATGAGTGTTTAAACATAAAGTTAAGTGTGCTACTTTCATGACATATAAACTATAGACTAGTTCATATATCAAGATTATAACACAATAACTATACTCTAGTTCATAAGTATGACTATAAATGTCATATCAGAGCATGACTTTGGAAGAACTCATATCTCTATTCATACCCAAAGGTCTCTTCTTCTTAGGAGCCAAGCTCTCCAAGGTAGCTTTGCCATGCTCTAAAGCTACTAAAAAGTAAAGCTACTACTACTAAAGAGTGAGGTGTGTGAGGTGATGCTCAAGTGAAGTGTGTTGAGAGAGGGAGGGGTACCACTCTATTTATAGAAGAGCAAGACGGTGCTTCTATCTATCTTTGGCACGAAAGCATGGGATGCATAGCCTCAGCATGGGGGCATGCCACCACCAGAGCGAGGCGCTGCTGAGCAGTGCCAGCAGGGGGTCACCTGCCCCTAGGGGTCGGCCACCCCTTGACCGTGGCCACTCATCACCGCCTTCGCCTGGCAGGCCATGGGCTGGACATGGATCCCTGCTCTATGGTGTTTTTCCCAGTTTGCACTAAGTTGATGGGCGTCTCCCTTGTTCCTTTGCACAAATTAGCGTCGAAAAGCGCCTTTCGGTGAATTATTCCATGTATTTGTGTTTGTGACCTGCAAAATAACGTTCTCCAAATATATGTGGAACTTGGTTAGTAGTAAATGCATATGTGATCAAGATTGCTTATTTCTCCTCCTTATGTGTCTTAATTGGTGGTCGAATTTGATCGGTAATGACTGCCAACACTCTTCTTGGGGCAGGAAAGGTAAGGACTCGAAGGGCTTAGGAAGAACGGATAAGAGAATCAGAACCGCTCTCTTCGACTCTCATAGCACAACATGCCTACTACTTAGGGCGATTTAGATATGAATTTCGGTTCTCACTTGGGTACTCCTACTATTCTCTCCCGATTACCATGATACAAGACATCTGTTAAGTTGAACATAGTTTATATGCCAAAGACAAGAGGCAAGATTAACTAGTGAGGTAAGGATTACTTTAACTCATAGAGTTGATGCTAAAGCATAAAAGTTATCAAGTTTAAAGCTACTCAGGACACAACCTTGAGGTTATATGGAGATCAACAAATGGATTGCTCGTGTAAGTCAACCACCGCTCTAATACCCGTCCGTCGCTTGTCGCGCGCGCCATCGATCTGCACGCGATAGCTTCAGGATCTTTGTAACGGTCGAGTGACACAAAACACCCCATGTGGCAAACTAACACACATAACATCCAACATCATGCCCAACTATCTAGGTTATTAGGCTTATAGGCAAATACATGATTCATAGGGTTTACATAGTTTTAGTTTCTCCTTCTAGGCTCGACTCTTTGATATCTTGCTTGGGTACTTATCGGAGTTAACTTGTAGCTCATCTTGGATTCGCCCAATCCATGGTCTACTATGCAACGGTTAATAGAGCACTACCTCGCATACACCAAGGCAACAACACCTACAAAACAACTTAATGGCAGCACCATGAGTACATTTCGTACTCGCAGGACTTAATTCCAACATAGATATTTGGTGGATGCGAAGAGTATTATTAGACAGTTGTACATTTGCGAAAAGTACATGGCGTTTCTTAGATGACATGCTCATGATTCATTTTTAGATACTAACATTAGCCAGGTATGATATCCAAAGAGTGACTAGCACATATAAGCCGCAACATCATCATGCTCCATCTTCATACTACCATGGGTACAGAAAGTAGGAATAACCATAAGGGTCCGTCCCAAGGGACTTCAGGTTTTCAAAACTCTGTAGAGGTGTACAACTTGTATCCACACATAAATATGGGACTAACCACCATATTCTAGATCCTGGAATAAGGGTTGCCACATGATTTCTAACCTTTCCCTAAACTGGCCCGAGTATCCTATGAAAGGTTTGACTAGTGCCCGGTCAATGTCTCGGACATTCCTGACCGGCGCCACCCCCTTGTCAATTTCATGGATAAACCGGTCACAATTAGTTACTTGGCTTGTTGACCCCATCCGCAACATGTGGTCTGTATGGGTGGTTAATTGGTCTCACGTATCCCAATAAGTGGTCCTTAACTGCTCCACGAGCTACATCGCTTGAGATCCCACACTCACAACGACCTACCCCTCGCATGAGCCAAGTTACCAAGGTGGTATCCAAGATTATAACCTTAAGTGAAGTGAATCCTATCCCAGTTAGGAAGGTAATTCAAGTTGTATACCCATTGGTTTTAGTGATTAATTATCCCAGTGTTGCATCCTACACACGCAGGAATGAGTTCCCTTCTCATGCTCGACTTCTACCATTGGTAAGCAACTAAGCAATAAACAATTAAGCATTTCCATTCCCATTGGTTAGATCAGAGACTTCTAATAGATGATTGAGTGACTCTATGTGTAGAGTGAACAAGATTAACAACCAAAACTACATGTAATGCATAACTCATAATGGAACCTCATGTGTCCAAAATAGGGTTCATAGTAGTGGGTTGTCTGCCTGGTTGTGCCGCTCGAATGAATTCAAGGTTGTAGACATCTCACACACATTCTTAATGCTACTTGGTT
The DNA here is from genome assembly GCA_904845875.1 of Miscanthus lutarioriparius. NCBI lineage: Eukaryota > Viridiplantae > Streptophyta > Magnoliopsida > Poales > Poaceae > Miscanthus > Miscanthus lutarioriparius. The sequence continues at coordinate 59,079 of CAJGYO010000034.1, read as the reverse complement.
CTTGAAAGAAAACAAGGATCGAGGCTGAAGGTAACCGAGCAAGGCGTAGGAACAAGACTTGGCTTAGAACTTAGGAGGTTGGGGATCAAGCTTACGGATATGAGAACATAAAGGTAAAGCCATGAGATTGAGATAGAATCCTTAGCTCCAAGATTGATAGCTTCCATAGTCAAAAGGTTGAGCATCCAATCCATCTTCCCTTGCTCCTTGCTCACAAATGGGTTGCTCTTGAGCTTCCTCTTTGCAATGAACCAAAAAGATAGATAAAAGGGTATTCTATGGGATTCTTGAATGATTGAGCTAGGTGAAGGTTTCTTGTACTTACTTACATATGATGGAATCACCATCAGCAAGGAATCCTTCCATCCTTCACCAAAACTAAAAATTACTCTTCGGAGGAAAATCCAAGAAATAGAAACTTCTCTTCTTGAGCTCACCATGAACAAGGTTGAAGATGTTGATGGTATCCATGGAGTGGTGCTGGTGCTTCCCTCCTTTCTCTTCTTCTCCTTCTCTAATTTCCCTTCCAATTCTTTCTCTCTCTAGTGCTAGGGTTCATCCTTGTTCTTGGGGTGTAGAGAGAGGGGGAGAGTGACAAATGAATGGTGGGTGAGAGGGTGCAGCTTCTGCTAATGAAGTGTCCCAACTCATGCTGACATGTGGGTCCCACTCCCTTAAGTGGCAAACAACTTATTTCCCACTTACTGTTGCTGATCTGGGATCTATCGGATGGTCCGGTAGGGCTGGTAGACTGTCTGGTAGTCTCTGTCTTCGCTGAATTGACTACGTCACTCATGGGTTGGTTATTGGTGACCAATGCGTTGCTCTTGAGTAGTTTCTTGGGACTGAGTAGGTGTTGATGGTGTTAATAGAATGAACTCTGATCCATGTAGAGGTTTTCTCTCACTTTGGGTGCGAGCCTAGCGATGAATACTTAGGGTTTTCATAGGGTGCTTTGATATCTTGTCTTGCATAACTCACTAGAAATCTTTGGGGTAACTCGGTAGGTGACTTTCCTTGATAGTAAAAAATGACTGCCTAGGGTATATCGTATTCGGGTCGTTACACCCTCGCAACACCCACCCCAACACTAATCAACCTTCACAAGCTACAACCACCCCTACCATCACTACAACACCTTCGACAACACCCAAACTCCCTTCTACTACCACAATCGCCAAAATACCCAACCATATATAGTCACTCATCCTCCCACCCCAACTCTAATACAAAATCAGCATCCAGTCTTACCACCGCCACCTCCAACACCACCAACCCAACCCCCTCAACAACAAATAAAAACAGAGCCCATGAGCCAACCCAATCAAATCACAATCAACAACCCAACCTCAACCTTCGGCGTGATCCTCACTATCACCGAAGGATCCAACGGAGGTCACGGTAACAAGAGCCAGCGCAAGGAACACATGAGGCGGGTGCATCACCTCGCCACAGAAGGTCCCCACAAGAACTCACAATGGTCTCACATCCCAATAACCTTCGACAACATAGATCTCAAACAAAGGGACTACCCCCACACAAACACAATGGTCATCGAAACAAACCTGGCCGGCTAGGCAATAACAAGAATACTGGTTGATATGGGCAGCTCCGCCGATATCCTATTCGCATCAACATTTGACAACATGAAACTTGATAGAAACCTTTTTCAACCACCAGGCCGTCTGTTGTATGGATTCAGGGGTAAGCAAGTAAAGGCAATTGGCAAAATCTCTCTACCAGTAACCTTTGGTGACCAAAACAATAGCAGGATGGAGCATATAACCTTCGACGTGGTTGACATGCTATACAATTACAACGCAATCTTCGGCCGAGGGGTCACAAACATATTTAGTGCAGTCCTCCACCTGGGCTATGTCTGTATGAAGCTACCATTCACCAAGGGCGTTATCGCCATATATGGTGACCAAGACCTCACTCGAGTAGCAGAGGAAACAACAACTCCAGGACAAAAAACTGTACACAACCTCAACATGGAAAAACCAAAAAACAAGGAACCCCGCCCAGCGAGCCAGAACAGCAAATCCGGGCAAAGCCAGCAGAAGAAACCAAGAAAGTACCACTGTTCGAAAGCAACACAAACAAGCAAGTCATCATCTCCGCTCTGGTGGACAAGAAAACTAAGAGCGAGCTCATCAACTTCCTGCAGAATAATGATGACATCTTCGCCTGGTCAACCAACGACCTTCGCGGGGTAGACAGGTCAATCATTGAGTATAGTCTAGAGGAAAACAAGAATCACCTTCCAGTCAAACAAAAGCTTCGCAAAAAGTCAGAAGAAAGAAAGCAAGTGGCAAAAGCGGAGGTCCAACGCCTGCTAGACGCGGGGTCATTCGACCAGTCAAATATCTAACATGGCTTTCTAATGTTGTGCTCATCAAAAAGAAGAACGACAAATGGAGAACGTGTGTCAACTTCACGAGCCTCAACAAAGCCTGTCCCAATGATGACGTCCCCTTGCCAAGAATAAGTACCCTTGTCGACTCAGCCACAGGATGTGAGCTCTTGTCACTCCTCGACTGCTTCTCAGGCTACCATCAGATCTGGATGAACCAGGAAGATGAGGAAAAGACAAGTTTCATCACACCTTTTGGGACATACTATTTTAGGAGAATGGCAGAGGGATTACGCAACGCAGGCTCAACCTTTGCCCACATGACAGCAGAGGTATTCAAAGAAGACAAGACAATATCAACCTACGTGGACGACATCATCTCACAAAGCAAGCTCAAACAAGAACATATCGAAGACCTCCGCAAGGCATTTGACAACCTCCGCAACGTTGGCCTCAAGCTTAACCCCAAAAAGTGCATATTTGGCGTGAGTAAGGGAAAGTTGCTCGGCTGCCTCGTCTCAGCCAGGGGAATCAAGGGCAACCTAGAAAAAATCGATGCAATCCTCAATATGGAACCACCAACCTCCAGAAAACTGGCATAGAGTCTCGTAGGAAGGCTCGCTGCTCTAAACATATTCATCTCAAGATCAGCAGAGAGAGGGCTCCAATTCTTCGAAGTCTTGAAAACACCGATCCGTTCACCTAGGGACCTATCCAACAAAAAGCCTTCAAAGACCTGAAGGTCTATTTGCACAATCTCACAACCCTCGCTAGCCCTCAACCCAGCGCACCACTCCTTTATGTGGCAGTCTCGCCTCATGCCGTTAGGGCCGTGCTAGTAAGAGAAAAGCAAGAGGACCACCAGAAGAAACAATTGTCATTCTATTATGTATCCAAAACCCTCAACGGTGCCAAAAAATTCTACACAAAAATGGAGAAGGTGGCATACGCAGTCGTTATGGCCTCTAGGAAACTCAAGCTCTCTTTCCAAGCCCACAAGATTATCATACCTTCGAGTTTCCCACTTGACAACATTTTCAAGAACCTAGAAGCAATAGGGCGAATCAGAAAGTAGGTCATAGAAATTAATGACTATGTAATAGAGTTCGTTGGCAGAAACACAATCAAATCTCAAGCCCTTGCAGACTTTGTTGCAGACTGGACACCTAACACACACAATGCAACGGAGGTCCTAGAACTAGTCCAGACGGTGCACATAGATGGGGCCTGGGGGTCAGCAGGAGCTGGAATCGCAGCAATACTAACCTCGTCGTTCGGCATCAAGCTCAGATATGCAGCAATACTTGAGTTCCAATGCACCAATAATATCGCAGAATATGAAGCAATCATCCTAGCTCTATCAAAGCTTCATGCACTCTCAGCAAGGCGGGCTATAATCAAAACAGACTCCTAGGTCATCTCAGGTCACATCGAGAAAAGTTTCAAAGCCAAAGAACCCGAGCTACAAAAATACCTGCTCACAGTCCACAAAATCAAAGGTTTCTTCCTGGGAATCACAACCAAGCCAATCCCTAGATCAGAGAATAGCAAAGCTGACGAGCTAGCAAAAGCCACCGCACAAGGCATCACCTTACCCTCACATGTCTTTTATGAGGTCATCAATCAACCCTTGGCAGAAATGAATGTCAAAGCACCAAAGGTTATCAACTCAATACACATCGAAGATTGGAGGGCACGCATTGTCACCTACCTCAAAGGCTACCACGAACCAGAAACCAAAGAGGAAAAAAAGAGGATGCAACAGGGAGCGCGAGGGTACAGAATCATCAACGACAAACTATACAAAGCCAGTGTAATAGCCCCGCTACTCAAGTGCATCACATTCAGCGAGGGAAAGCAGATACTAAAAGAAATACACGAGGGTTCATGTGGATCCCACAACGGACCTAGAGCACTTGTGGGAAAAGCATTCAGGCAAGGGTTCTACTAGCCAATGGCAATCAATGATGCAGCCTCTCAGGTGTAGCATTGCGAGGGATGCTAGCTTTCAGTGACACATTCAAATAGACCGGGGGTGTCGACCACCCTAATTTGCCCCACCTAGTCACTTCAGCGATGGGCAATGGACTTGGTTGGACCACTCCCAACCACCCCCAAAAACCTTCGATATGCGGTGTTCGCCGTCGAGTACTTCACCAAATGGATAGAAGCAAAGCCATAAGCAACCATAACCTCGCAGACCATCAAAAGATTCTTCTGACAGCAAATCATATGCCGAATCGGTGTGCCAAGAGAACTAACAGTAGACAATAGAACTTAGTTCGACAGCGAGCTATTCAAAGAATTTTGCCTACAAATCAGAACAAAGGTGTGCTTTGCCTCAGTAAGACACCCGTAGTCTAATGGCCTCGTTAAAAGAGCCAATGGCATAATCCTCCAAGGCATCTCGAAAAAACTACACGGCAGACCAAAGGGAAAATGGGCAGAGGAGCTCACTCCAGTCATATGGTCACACAACACCTCCGAATCGAGGGCAACCAAATTCACACCTTTTAATCTCCTCTTCGCTAAAGAAGCCATCCTACCATAAGAACTCATGCACAAGTCACCAAGGGTCAGCTTCACAAATAATACAACAAGCAATCAAAATGAAGAACAACTAACAAAAGACCTCGCAGAAGAACTCGGATGTCAAGCAGTCAACAACCTTCACGTCTACCAGGCTGAAACCACTCGATGGAGAGACAAGAAACTAAACCCTCACCAAATCAATTTAGGAGACATGGTCCACATCAGGAAACAAAACGCCAAGACAATCGACAAGCTTCAACCAAAATGGCTCGGTCCTTCCCTAGCCACTTAGACAACAAGAGCAGGGGCATTTAGCCTTCACGATAGCGAGGGTAATCAGCTCCTCACACATGGAACATTGATGACCTTCACAAATATTATCCACCTTAGTGGCACCCTAGCGCGCGCACTGTGTAATTTTTCTTTTCTGATTCAAACATGTAAAAACTCAGCACTGCACTCTTTTACTTGCGAAGGGGTGCAAGGTTTTTTAATGTGGCAGTCGCTATCCCCTCTAATGTAATATTCATTCCCCAACTTGCAACCTTCACTGAAACGGGTGGCCCAAGACCGACCCACCCTCATCGTCACAAAAACCAGGTAAAAGATTCATATCGAACAGGGCACCTTCGCTCAACCCCTCGCTCGGTACAAAACTTTCAGTAAGTGCTCAAAGCAAATCCCACCTATCCTTAAGACAAAGGATAGGCTCGAAGGTCAAAACAAGTGAGCACCCTCGCAAGTCGCACTAGGGGCTCAAGCAAACCCCACCTATCCTTAAGACAAAGGATAGGCATGGAGATCAAAACAAGTGAGCACCCTCGAAAGTCACGCCAGGGGCTCACAAAAGCAAACCCCACCTGTCCTTAAGAAAAGGATAGGTGCAGAGGTCAAAACAACTGAGCACCCACGCAAGTCACGCCATGGGCTCACAAAGCAAACCCCATCTGTCCATAAGACAAAGGATAGGCGCGGAGGACAAAACAAGTGATCATCCTCGCAAATCACACCAGGGGCTCACAAAGAAAACCCCACCTGTCCTTAAGACAAAGGATAGGTGCGGAGGTCAAAACAAGTGAGCACCCTCGCAAGTCACGCTAGGGGCTCACAAAGCAAACCCTACCTGTCCTTAAGACAAAGGACAGGCACGGAGGTCAAAACAAGTGAGCACCCTCGCAAGTCATGCTAGGGACTCACAAAGCAAACCCCACCTGTCCTTAAGACAAAGGACAGGCACGGAGGTCAAAACAGGTGAGCACCCTCGCAAAGTCATGCTAGGATCTCACAGAGCAAAACCCACCTATGCTAAAGACAAAGGACACACGTGGAGGTCAAAACATAGAAGGGCTCGTAAAACAAACTTTACCCCCGTCAAGAAAAGGGACGAACTCAAAATAAAAAATTACAACAAAACCTCGCCAAACAAACCATAGGATCACGATCAACCTAATCAAAACCACCCCTCCAGAACAAAACTGCATCCGGCACACCACAAAACTGCATTTACTCCCTAGCCACCCCACTCAAGTGGGGAAGGTACAGTCAATAAATGCCATCAATAGGCCAACCACCAAGTATCAAAACCCGAATCGACCAAAATTAAACACACCAGCAATGGCGCAAGTACCAACACGCGCATTAATTCGCACACCCACGCCCATCTCCAAAGCCCTTTCCCCCTATAAATACGACCCCTAACCCGCTCCTAACACCCATCAGGAACACTAGAATCAAAACACCACACCAAAGCTCTCCAGGTGGGAAAAGGAATCTCTAATAGACAAACCCTCGCAAGATGAAAGCCTTGCCCAAAAAGCCACCAGATCCAACCCCCAATCAAACAACCGAGGGTACCATAAGAACATACATAATGTTAGGGACAGCTAGAGCAACCTCACCCACGAGCCCATCCAAAGCAGTCAAAAAGTCAAGAGCACTCTGTGGCATACCACAAGAAAAACGTAACATCCCCTCGAAGCGCTCCTCGCCACCGTGTCTTTCGAAAGAAGAACGCGTGAGGGTCGATGTCTGCTCCCACTAGAAACTGGTCAGAGCAGATCGATACCCTCACCACAACACGCGAGCGGCGGAGTTTACATACACCCAGCAACACTCGGGCGAGGACCAAAGAGAACCAACATCGACATGGGCTTCGACGCTAGCAAACCAATGGTCAAGAGGAGGGGTTTCAATCCCCCCTACCAAAAGTTGCCAGCCAGTCACACGCCAACGAACCTTCACTAAGAACTAGAACATGAAGGCGCTCGAGGAGAAACTCATGCTCCAACAAGAGTGGAGCTTCGCTTGGACCAAGCTCCATAAGAAGGAAACCTGTAACCACCACGGCCATCATTGCCAGCATCAACAGGGACTTCCATCTCAAAGCTAAGGCGAAGGACACCATGCGACACCAAGGTTCATCATCGATCAGCGAGCGAGCCTCTGAAGGCCACATCATCTTCCAATGAGACCATCGCCCCAAGACCCAGCTCCAACAAATCCTCAGCATTGAAACAAAAATATTAATATCGACAACAAGCCGCATAGAACCAGCATAGGATTATAACCTCCGTCACCAACAATAAAGTCAAGTCTTACCAATTTTGTTTCATTTCGCTTCACTCATTGAATCGCGCTGCTATGCGTTAAGTTACAAAACAAAAAGAGCAAGCCTCGCTTAAACAAAAAGGGGGTGTCGCTGCGCATTAAGTTGCATAACAAAACAAGCGAGCCTCACTTAAAGAAAAAAGGGGCATCGCTGTGTGTTAAGTTACAAAACAAAAAGAGCGAGCCTCGCTTAAAGAAAAAAGGGGCGTTGCTGCGCGTTAAGTTATAGAACAAAATGAGCGAGCCTCGCTTAAATAAAAAAGGGGGCGTCGCTGCGTGTTAAGTTACAAAACAAAACGAGCGAGCCTTGCTATAAGAAAAAAGGGGGCGTCGCTGCGCGTTAAGTTACAAAACAAAATGAGCGAGCCTCGCTTAAAGAAAAAAGGGGGTGTCACTGCACGTTAAGTTGCAAAACAAAGCAAGTGAACCACGCTTAAAGAAGAAAGGGGTGTCGCTGCACGTTATGTTACAAAAAAATGAGCGAGCCTCGCTTAAAGAAAAAAGGGGGCATCGCTGCTCGTTAAGTTACAAAACAAAACGAGCGAGCCTCGCTTAAAGAAGAAAGGGGGCATCACTGCGTGTTAAGTTACAAAACAAAGCAAGCGAACACATTTCGCACGTGACCTCCCTAGCCACCTCTAAGAGAATATCTTCAAGTACACTATCCACAAGCTCCCCCGCTACATCTTCCACAAACTCAGCCACATCGTCCACCATGACTTGCAAACCTCGGCAACCTTCGAACCCTCGACACTCTACAATTGGCCCCTAGAGAACAGGAGCCACTTGAACCAAAGGCAGATCACCCTCCAAAACCCTCGCCCGATACATGCGCCGATGATCACGCTCATCAAGCTCCATAGACTCTGGCTTTGGAGCTTTCAAGTTACCCTCGTCATCTAAACACAAACACCCCCGCCCAAAAACATAGTCTATCACATCGTCATCGTCTACATCGTCGATTACCCCTAAAACCGACCTTGAACCAAAAATCAACCGCTCAGACTGACGATCCGTCAGATCATTGTTTCACCAAAATCTATGAGCCTCCTAATTCTTCCTATCATAAGCCCCTACCTTCGCCCACCAAAAACGATCGAACGTCAATGATGGAAATTTGGACTTGGCGTGCGCCCAAGACGCACCAGAGATAAAAACATCCTGTCGATTCATCATCAAGGGCAAAATATCTAGCACCTCGCGCGTAGGCCCCGTATGAACCTACACAATGAAGGTAACAGTTAATCATCCAACAAAAATGCTCCCCGCAAGAGAGCACAGTAAATCTATCTCCATTGTTTTTTCCAAACACCCACGATGCACGTGCGCGTCAAACCTGCTTTGTAGCGTCGACGTCCATAGTTGTCGCGGCTTGCGAACCATCATGATGTCCACCATCAACGCACCAATCGAGCCATCACCACCATGACCCGCTTCATCTCTGACCACGCTCGGCGTCGCCTCACCTACAATGAATAACGCAGGCCTCGTGCTCATGGAAGAAGTACCAGCATCGCCGGTGCCGGTCATCGAAGGCGAAGGGTCCCAGGGACGTTTCAACTAACAAAACAAGAAAACACAAGTCAAAGCCATATCAAATGATAGCAAAAACAACAACAACATAAAACCATGCCACACACCTCCTGTGCACCCGATGCAGCCTCACCAAACGCCAAAGCTCGGCCTTTGCCTTCCATCCAGAACTTCTTCAGAAAGCGCGCGCACACATTTTTATAAGCTCGATCCTTGGTGGCCCCTCACAAATCATCAACACTTGGAAAATTATGGTTAACATGCCCCGACCTCTTAATATGGTTGTAATTAGCAGCTTGAAAAGAACGCGCAACAGCGAGGGTAGCGCCATAAGCACCGAAGTTAGAAACACTGTCCAACAGCGGGACCAACTGACCGACATCTACCTTAAGCCACGTCTAGAATGACATAGGACCAGCATCAGGCAATTCATCACATGGCTCTAAGCTAGCTTTCACAAATACTGCATCCAAAGCAACCTTCGCCTCTCACATACAATTGAGCAAGGCAACACGAGAATCCTCTAGATTCTTAGCATTCAAAGCCGCTAAGCCCTCTGCCTTCTTGCGAGATTCCTCAACATCTGTGAGCTTCTATTGTTTCTCCCTCACCTCCACCCGAAGTTCAATATTACGATTCATCACCCCATGTGCCTCATCCACCATGTTTTTATTCTTGACAATCATAGCCTCCAGCGACTCGACCTATGCCTTCAACTCTTTGTTAGCACCAACCAACCCCTCCTTCGACTTAAGCTTTTCAATCCGCCCAAGCAACTCGGTCTCAACATGGCCATGACACCAATGAGCGGCCCTCGCGAGCATAATCACCCTCACGCTGGTCGCTTCGAAGTCCTCGGTCAAGTGATCAACCGACTCATTACTCAACAAAAGCTCCGCCTTAGGCATGCAGATCCAACGGTACAACCCAGCCATAAAGCGACGCTCCTCGTTGGTCCCAACCAAGCGGCACCATGGAGGCTTGGGCTGGTCAACCGCTCTATGTCAGGCTCATTAGCACCACAGGCAATAGCAAAATGCCTTAGACTACCATGACCAGCATCGCCCAGCGCCCGCTTCCCAACAAAAACTTCATCCTCATCTTCATCAGTAGGGACCTCACGACCTTCGCGCATTATATGAATGCGGCGACGGTGAGGCATCACACCAACATCAACAACACAAGAGTCACCTCTCGGTCTTCACCCACCCCTTCACCCTCTAACCCTAGCTCCGCCGAATCAACCATGCGAGGGATCCTAGAGTCCTCAACATCCACATCCTCGTCTTCATCAGCATCGTTGCCGCCACCATCATCAAGAGTCGCTACTCCCGCTGGAGAACTCAACCCACCGCCCTTGTGGTCACCCGAGCCCTTACTCATCTCCTTCTCCTCATCTTCCTCTTCAACCTCATCACTAGAAATCATTTGCAACAGCGGCAAAGTAGCGAGGGTCGGTATCATCCGGGATGGACGAGCCCCCCTAGTTGGACCAAACATCGGCGCAATAGTAGGCTCAGATTCTGCAACCACGACATGAGTCCTGACAGACTAAGCTACCACCTTACCAACTGCAACCCTCGCGGTCACCGATGTGCTTTTGTGCCCATGACAACGCCCACCTTGCTTAGACACACCAGTAACCTCGCCATCTGCATCAGACCTCTTCCTTTTCTGAGCAGCACCACCTTTGCCACCCTCGGCCTCTGTTAGCTCCACCTACGCCCAGTCTAGATACGTCAACCCAAGCAAATCAAAGGCTCGATTCACATGGTGGAGATCAGCCAAAGCAGCCCTTATCACCTTATTCTTCGTGCTGCAAAGGGCACTGATAAGCTCCTCAGTTGCCTCTACAACCTTCTTGTCAACAACCTTAACTCTAGGCACCGGAGAGCTACACTTCTGAAGCACCCTCAACCATGCCTACTTAACATCAATACAAAGCCCCTTCAGACCACAACCTCGATACCTCTCATCATCCTTGACCTCAAACCATGGTTGGTTGGCCCATAAAAGCAACACGTTCACACAAACAAACTCCTCAACCAAGTCTCGCGCACACTAGTGATGCGATAAAGCCCTCAGCGCATCCACGGCAGCGACACAACCATTGGTCATAACAACATCCGAAGTAACATTGTCAAGCCTCGACAACTTCTCGCAAAGGCTCGACTCACCTTCCAACTTCATGTAAAACCAGTTCTCCGTCCAAGGCGGTGCCCACTTTTTTTCTACGCCTGAACCAGAACTTCAACACCATGATGATAAACAAACATATAAATGCCAAACTACCCTAGAACAGGCTTCCCTTCAACAATCATCCTATGAGGCTGTGGATGAACCCGGTGAAGGCGTATAAAACCCTTGAGATCTAGATCAACCCCTTACGATTTAAAACCCAAACATAAATACTAAGTTTCACAAAGCTAGATGGGTTTAGCTGGTGAAATTTGATATTGAACCTCTTCAACACCCTGACAACAAGAGGATGTGGTGGAAACCTCAACCCCACTTGTTGGGGTTATGATCCCCGGGTGTCTCAAGGCAACGATTAGTTAGCAAGCCGAGCGGTCTGCTATACATCAACCAGCAAGGGCCAGAACAACCTCTTCATTAGACTTGGCCACATGATGCTCAAGAAACTCATGACCTCTCCACATTCCTGACCCCTGGGAGGAACGAGGAGAGGTCAGACCCAGCCAAGCGTGCCTGCTCTAAAAGGAGTGAGCACGCCACACTGACCCTGTAAGGACCGAGGGGATAGCAGTCACCTCGGTTCGGTCAGACACCATCCCTACACCACACAGCTCAGACAAGACAGCATCACCCAGCGGTGATGGTCGATACAGTGCCCACCGTGTAGATACAGCCCGACAAGATGGATGTATGATTCTACCCACCACAGGATCGTACCCACGATGGAGGCCTTGACTTAGAGGTCATCTGAACCAGTGGGAGCCATGACCCCGAAGCTTAGGATCATGGCCACCTGCTCCACAAGCCAACTAGGCGACCAACAATCTAGGGGCAGCCACCAACTCTTGTATGGCTCCCAGGAGACCAGGAAGCGATGATGAACGCAACGGCAAAGACCACATCGCATAGGACGGCTGACAAACCACCACCATGCCAACAGTGCTGCCACAGCCAGCACAGTGGCACCACACCACACCTTACCATGATATGGGCACAAGACAATGACGACAACCACACCTGCACATGCACCACAAGACCACGTAGCTTGCAAGCGAAGTTAGATAGGCCCCTCCCTCAGGCTCATGACCCCTCGATCAGGAGAACCTCCTTCTTTGTACACGCCTAGGCCCCGAACTCTATATAAGGGCTACTAGGGCACCCTCTCCTAGGACATTCTCTCATTCTACACATCTTCGGACTCCTAAAGCTTCCCTTCAAGCAGTTCATCTTCTAGCTCTAGCTCTCCTACCTATTCCACCATTCTTGCACCCCCCATTGTAAGAACTTTAGAGCATTCAAGTGAGGAGCACGCACACGATTATCTCTGAGACTAGACGTAGGGATCCAGCTTGAACTAGTATAAATCCTCGTGTCTTTTGGATGCTACCATCGTCTTCCTAGAGCAGCGCAGCAATCGTATAAATTTTCTAGTCTGGTTTAGCAAACACCGACAGTTGGTGCCCTAGGTAGGGGACTATCACGTACTCTCGTTGTTGAGAAGGAAATGATGGATCCCAGCTCCTACGTCAGACTTGCACTTGGTGCGGCCCCCGGTGGCCACATCCGCTTCGGAAGCCTTGAGTTCGCCAACATCGATGGGCCAGCTCCTGTAAACAGTCTTCTCCTCGGCCAAGCTATGCACTTCGGGGACTTGGACTTTGTGGCTAACCACATGGGTCAGCTATGTCTCAGTGAAGAGAATACGGCTCCATCGCACATCTCGATGATCGATCACAGACCAGCCCATGTTGGTCCCATGATAGTCGATTCTGATGCACTAGCATGCAGGATCGGTGCTTATCTCGGGGCGAACCCCGAGCCAGAGCTTAGACGATGTGTTTTCTACTTGTTGCCAAATGCTTTTTCCCAACTCTACAAAAGCGGGCCCCAGCTACCAGAGGCTGAATTCTGGAACCCCAGCTGTCGACGGAATATCGTCGGCAGTCCACCGAGGGGCACCCCGCGATGGTAGATTGATCGGTAGAGGAGCGTGTAATCGAGAACAAGAAGGCAACAGAGACACACGAGTTATACAGGTTCAGGCCGTCGGTACGACGTAATACCTTACTCCTGTGGTCTGTTGATTTGCATTAGCTATCGTATGATTTTTCATCAATTCGTAGGGGGTCCCTGCCCACCTTATATGGTCCGGGGGGCAAGGTTACAAGTCGGTTAGATCTGAGAGATAACCGGAAAGTAATAACAGATTACAAGAAACATGGGATCGTATATATCCTATCAGATCTTGTAACATCTTTAGGATATCCTCTCCGTGCCTTGTGGGGGTCGCCGAACAGAATCGTGCCCCGCAAGGCTCCCTCTTGCGGGCTGGGCCGCCCCTGGAGGCATAGCCCATGTGACCTGCCGTGGGTATCCGGGGTTGTACCCCCCACAGCTAGTCCCCGAGCGCCTTGTACCCGTTGCGCAACGCCGTCTTGAGACTTTCCAAGCAGGTGCGATCCAAGACCGAGCTGTCCAAATCGTGGTCCGACCACCATAAGGAGCAGCCGATCAGTTGTGAGCAACTGCCGAGCAGTGTAAAACATCACCGAGCAGTGTGTTCCGAACACGGCTTGTCATAAGGGTGTAAGGAGCTCAAGTCCAAAATTAAAAATTCCTGCATGGTAAAGTGAAGTGTGCCCACTTAGAATCCGAAAACAATGGTAAAGATACCTGGTTTATCCTTTGGATGCTCGGAGGCTTTCAGATAAACAGACACATTCACCGCAAGGTGAAGTGTGCCCACTTAGTCCCCGAGCCTGACAGTAGGTGATGTAGTCACGTGGTGCCTGTAACATCTCGGGTGTTTTAAATACTAAAACTTGCCATGACATCATATGCATTGCAAAGCATCTGGTCATATTGAAAACTTTGATATGCATTCACTAAAACAAGTTTACATTTATGTGTAAGTGTTGCTTTGCGTTGTTTGAATCAAGTTGAAATCTTGTTTTAATTTGAATTTCCGAAAAACCCTAATTTCGGCATTTAAATTCTACCCTAAAAACCTAATTCAAAATCCAAGCATATTTTGGGGTTGAGTCTTAAAGCAAAAGTGTAGAGCTTGTCTTAAGGAACAAAGTTGGTTTTTGGAGTTTTCAAAGTTATTTAGAAAAATTTGAAGTAATTTGGAAAGGCATAATTCTTTAAATGTTCCCTTTTTGAATTCAAATTTGAATTTCAAAATGTAGAATGAATTTGGAAATGGTTTCAAAAGCAAAGTTGTAGAACTTTAAATTTTGAACAACTTTTGTTTTTGGAGATTTTTGAGTTGTTATGAAATTTTGAGAGTAATTTGTGAATTTTGGAGAATGGCAATTCTGTAATATTGATGAACAGTGTTCACCGCTCTTGCTACATGCCGGCGAACTTCGATTTGCTTCCAGTCGCGCGCGTGGCCGTCCGGGCGTCGTGTTGGCGCGCTGAAGGCTTCGTCGTGGCTTCCTTGCGCTTCCTTGGCTGCCCTATAAAGCTCTGGAGTCGTCGCCGTTCTTCTTTTCCTTTGCTCTGTTTTCTTCCCGTCACCTTGCTCTTCTCCGGCGAGCCCGCGCCGTCACTGTCGTGCTCCGCCGTCGCTGATAAGCCAGTTCCAACTCCGCCTACTCCTTGCGCGTCCAGCTAACCCATCAATTTAGTTTGATTTCGCCGGGAAACACCGCGCGACGTCCTTCTTCTTCGCGGCCGGCAACAGCTTCGGTGATCCCGTTTCACCGTGGTCAGGGCCCTCCGGTGAGCTGTTGCTTCTGATTAGCGTAGCTCTGGCTTCGTCTCGATGCCGTGATGCTTAATCTGTTGTTGCTTGCTCGTTTTGATCACCACAGTCGCCGGCACACCGTCACCGACGATCCTTGCTCTGCCGCCGTTGCTGTTCACGTCGACCCGCGTCTACGCTGCTTCTCCAACTTTGCTTTCTGCTCCATAGTGTTCGTGGTGAGCTACTGGTGCTTCTTGAGCCATTTATTTAATCGCTACCGAGCTCCTGTCGCCGGCGTAGTGCCGCCGAGCCGCCGTGTCCGCCATGTCCGTCGTTGTGCTAGAATCGAGTCGTAATCGGTGCAACTAAGGACGGCAGTAGGTGCGCATAGTCATGGGGAACATGTTGGTGCAGTCGCCATCGCCGGTGATCTCGCCGTCGTTGAGATTTCACCGGTCAGCGCCGTCGTCGTCGTAGTCAACGCGCGAAGGTTGAAGATGACATGTGGGGTCCGATGTCAGTGACTCAGCGTTCAAATGAGTTTTCTGTTTTTCAGATTTATATGAATAGTGCTAGAATTTGTTATTTTTGTGTAGAATTATTTAGAGCTCCAAAAATTATGAAAATTTTTGTGTGAATTCTCTATGACGTATATTATGTGACAAAAATTTGAAATATTGATTTTCAGTATTTTTGGGGGGTGATAAAAATTGCTCAATTAATTAATAAATGAATTTCCATAATTTTTCTAGGCTTAATTAATTATCCAAAAAATTATGAAAATTGTTTTGCCACTTAGTTATCATGTAATGAACATTTACAAAAATTTTGAGCCCAATTGGAATAAGTTGATTTATTTCATAATTCTTAATTAAATAATTAATTCATAAAAGCAAATAGTAACCTTTAATGATTTAGGTTTTGATTGAATTTTTGATTGGGTGATGTCCTTGGGTCATTAGTGGATAATGATCTTTGGCAATTGATGTGTGTATTACGAAATGATTTAGTTAGATTAGCTTGTAACTGTACCGTGAAGGAAAGTTGTATTCAAGTTGCTAACTTTTGCATCCATCATCGAGCATCATATTTTGTATCTCGCATCATGTTAAGCATAGTATTATTACTACGTGTAGTGAACGAAGGTGAACCTGTAGTGGTTAATCAAGCGGTTGAGGAGGTTAATCCGTCGGTTGAGGTCGGGTTGGATAACTGTGGACCGACTCCTGAATCGGACTTTTCCGTCAACGAAGGCAAGCCCCGGATGCATTTAAACCCTACCTTGTGTTTTACAAATGCTATTTCGCTTTTGCTTTTCTTTACTACATTAAGTGATTAGAAGTCAAGTGGAAACCTAATTGGTGCATTACCAACCTTGTTTTCCCTTATCTACCTTATTAACCATTTTAATTCGTATATGGATAGTTATGCTTAGTCATGCTTAGATAATAAAAGTCGGTTGATTACCTGTCACCTGCGAGTTTTATATGGAACTTTGGTTACTTATGTTATCACGAAATATGAGCATGAGAAGTAATAAATCTAGACCCAAGCGGACTCGGTGTGTGTGAGCCACAAGACATGGAGGTCTTGTGAGCGGGTTCTTCCGCTTTGTGTCGATTAAGGCCCGCATCTGTTGTTGACTGTGTGAGTTGAGAATTTGTAGTACTAACCGCATACTCCGTAAGCCTTAACTTGGCTATTCTATTACGAGAATGGCTACTCACAGCGCCGGGAGTGGAGAGATGGCGGGAATAGCGTGTACCCACGTGGCATTGGGCTGGAGTGTGGAGTACTGTATTCTCGGGTGGCGCGGACCCGTTCTTGTTTAGAGGATCCGAGAGTAGGTTGATATATGTAGGTCGGGGACCTGCATATGTCGTGTGGTCTGGAACCCCCAGCTGGGTTATAATCGGTTCGAATCGTCGTTGCTCCTCGGTTATGGAGACTCAATTCTCTGATCATCATCGTAGTTTAATAACTGTAACTTGAGGACAATTTGAGAAAGTGTTGGATATGAAGTTTCATGATCTCATTACGGATCGTGTCAGATTTGTATAAGATCTTATGAAATGTTAAATGTTGATAAAAAGAATTTTGTTACAAAGCTTTTACGCAAAATAACTTTGATTATTGTTAAAGCCATACCTTGAATTCCTAAGCCTGCATTCCTGATTCTTATTTGTTATTTCGGTTAAGTCTTGTTGAGTACTTTCGTACTCAGGGTTCGTTGACCCTTGTTGCAGGTGAGCCTCATGAGTCGATCTGTTTTGGATCGTGCTGCATGACTATAGTTCGATCTGATGACGAGAAGTAAATGTGTGGCCCTTGGGCAGGGCAGTTTTATTGTGTGTTTTGTATTATATTATAATGCCACTCCACTACTTCGTTTTGTATTAATAATCATACTTAGTTTGTAAGGTTTGAAACAACTGGTTTGTAAACTAAGTTGCTATAATGCTTCCGCTATATTTTACTCTGATATATCTATTTGAATAAACTGTTGTAATACTGCAATGACTCTGTAATGTGATCCTGCTCGGAAATCGTGGATGATTCGGGGTTCCCCGAGGACACTCGACAGTCTTCTTAAGTTATCGGTAACATATGCATTGATGTCAAAGGTCGTTGGACAGTGATAGGTGCATGTGGGCCCTATAATTTAGGAGGTTCTGCCACAGTGCCAGGCTCAGAAATTAGTGAACCGTCCGAGCTGGTAGCCAGTCCCCGAGTTTCTGGCGTAGATATCGGATAAATCAATTTGCAGCGAGAAATTCGGAGTAACGGCCGTTCAGTACCAGTTACTAAGCCTCATTAGAATGCGGAGAATTCGAAGAAAGTGGCGGTAGTAAATCAGCAGCGTGGGCTACTGTGACGCGATAGCCCAAGTTGCGGCCCATCAAACCATTTTGGAGGAATCGATGTAGCGCTGATCGCGGGAACGGTTTCCCAAAAACTCTCAGAGTTAAGGCAGAGTGGGGGAACTGCTTTATAACCACGCCGCCACTCATATTGCCTCCTACCTCCGTCAAACCACCCTGCTTCCTACCTTCACAATCCCTGTGCTTCACCTTCCGCATCAATCGCGAGCATTCCCCTTTAACCCTAGGCCAAACCATAGGAGATGGCGCCGAAAAAAGGAGCCGTAAAGCTAAAGAAAGTGGCCACCAGAGGTAGCCGCGACGAGGAGTGGGTGTCGTCGAGGACGTCGGCGACTGATCTCGATAAGATGGTGGCCGCGGGCGTTATCCCTGACCGTCTTACTACTGGATGGCGGCCAGCTAGCGGTGAGCCCTTCCCGACACCACATACTGACGAGGCTGTAGTATTTGAGGATTATTTTTGGCGAGGGTTAGGGTTTCCTGTCCACCCCTTTCTGAGGGATCTTATGGAGTTTCCTGCACCCCAACACCATTCTGCATGTTTCTATCTTCATCCATTTATGCGAGGCATTTCTCGGTGTTCTGCCGCACTTCAACCTCTTCAGGCACTTGTTCTGTCTCAAGAAGAAGGGGGCAGTGGTTCAAAGGTGGTCGGCGGCATGTACTTGTAGCTCAGGGATGGGATGGCCAGCGAGTATATCAACGTTCCGCTGAATACCTCATTGAAAGGTTGGAACTCTAGATGGTTCTATATCAAACAGAGTCACCCGTTGATTCGATGCGACGTCCACTACATCCCGGTTAACCATAGTAACTGGTCGGAGAGACCCAATAACGCTGAAATGGAGCAGGTAATGGAACTTCTGGAATTGAGTAAAGGCTTGGAGCTTAGGGGTGAACTGATTGCAGCTAGTTTCATAGTTCGGCGCATCCAACCCTGCAAAGAGAGGGCCCACCCGGCGTTCAACTATAAAGGTGAAAACGATGGTACCCGTGAAAGCGCACGGACGACCGCTTTGTCGAAAAAAGAAGTGATGGACCGTGCCATGGATCTGTTTTCTTGAATGTCTCATTCAACCGCCTAAAGGGACGAAGGCTTTCAACCGCACCAACCCGCCTCCTCGGTAACCATTTCGCTTATGCGTCTATCGTGCAATAATTGCCGAGCATAGTCTTCGACTCACTTATGAAAAAGATTCATTCACGAGATAGGTCAATATACTTTTCAAACGTCTTGAGAGCCGATTGGCCAAAAGGAGTAGATCCTCGGCGCCACTTTGCAAAGATGGAGAAGGTGAGCCGAGCTCCTCGTCGGATAGTCCATCCCGAAGTCGAGAAGGTCCGCGGGAAGAGACCGGTAGTAGATGAGCTGGCCCAAAAAGGAGAAAACCCGCCACTCTCATGCACACAAACCAGAGGCATCTCTCTTGAGAGGACCGAGCGATTCGCCCCCCCGAATCGCTGTGTCTTTGCCGGAGTGGTCGGACGATGACGAAGACCGATCGGACCTCCGCCCAACACACGATGGAGGTGCCGGCGGATAGTGTCGCTACCAAGCATCGAAAGGGGGAAGTCATGGTGCTGCAACGGCGGACGCCCGGCGTTACAAAGTACCGCCCCCCGAACAACGCATACGGAAGGTGGGGCCGCGAGCACCAAGAAGAGCAGCGAGTCCATTGCGGAGGCGCAGGAGTCCTCCCACAAGGTCGACCAAGCAGCCGCGCCTGGGGGGTCAGACAGGCACCGCCGATTCAAGAAAATCAATCGGAAGACCAAATCGTTAGTATATTTACCTTGGAGTAATTATATTGTTCTTTGATTTCACCTTGTTACTGCCCGATATGACGCAGTGCGACGCCAAGGCCCGTGACCTCAGAAGAAAAGATGACAACTGCCCCCGTCCAGGAGTCCCCAAGTGTTCGGCGAGCAGAGGACGAGCCAGCCGTCGCTCCCAGCAGCCCTGGCGATGGTGAATCGTTGGCGCACACGATGGGCGAGTCGGCGACCGCAAACGCGGCTACGACCGAAAAGGTCGTTACCGTGGAAACGGAAACTGCGGCTGCTGTTGATGCACCAGAGGTTACAGACGCCACCCTGTCAACTGCTGAGGAGCAAACGTCGTCCCCCACAGGGGCGCCAGGAGTGGTCGGAGCGGCGGTCCGACCACGGAGTCCCCCGACGACGGATGAGGACGAGGTCGTGGAGATCGAGCGCACCGTGCTTGAGCCCTAGTCCGTCCGGATTCTCCGGAAACGCGGGGAAGAGGTGGTAGTCATCGAAGAAGAAAACACCACCAGAGAGATAAAGAGGTTGAAATCCGCCGTCACCGGAGTTATGGCTCAAATCGAGGTGAGTGCCACGCCAATAACACCGATAAATGTTGTCGAAAGATCAAGATTATCTTTTGCACTGTTAACCCGCAGGGGATAGCTCGGACAGCTGAACAACAGCATCAATTGATAAAGAGGATGGAGCCCCTCGCCGAGGAAAATAAGATACTCCGGGAGGCTTTAAGTCTTTCGGAAAAAAGTATTCAAAGGGCCCATCGGGAGCGGGACCTTGCGGAGTCGAATTCGCAGGACCTTAAACATCAAAATGGAATTCTGTCTGAGCGACTAACGGCGTCGTCAGAGCAACTAAAAAGGACATCCGAGGAGCTGGCAATTGCATCCGAGGAACTTAAGAAGATGTCCGAGCAGTTGAGCAAGAAGAACCTAGAACTCGATAGTAAAACTGAACAGCTCGACCGGAAGTGCCAGCAGTTGGAGGATGCATCCAAGCTGAAATCGGGTATTCTTTTTCACATAATGTCCTTTGCAGTAAGTCGTCGTGTTGTTTTTTTTTGTTTTATCTTTTTTTTTGCTGGCAGAACAAGATGCAGAACTCAACCGGCTTCGCTAGACCGTCGAACAAATCCGACAAGAGAAGACGAAGGAGTCGAATCGAGCCGACAAACTGGCCGAAGAATTGAAAGGTAGGCTTCCCCTGATCGGAAGTGACGCCATAATTCTTTTCCTCTTTTTTTTCTTTTTTGTTTTTGTTTTTGCCTTAACGAACCATTGTAATTCTTGCAGATTATCGACATAAAACCAAGGCACAGTTCGATGTGCTGGTGCAAGAGGCCAAAGTCCAGAAGGACCACTTCAACACTATAACTGCCACAATAAAACCGGTCTTTGGATCAAGTCGATGTTGAACCGGCGCCCGTCCGATGGTAGGCGCAGAGGGCGAGACACTATCGTGCGAGAGATGCAAAGCGGCGTGGGAAAACTTCAAAAACTTCAACCGCGACGCCGCTTTTGACCGCCCGCTACTCATGCCCTTGCGGTTGTTCGGTCCCATTATCCGTCCGTCGACATCCAATCCGATAGGTGGTGGGTTTGCCGATGGTCGAAAGCGACGCCTTGAACCAATTTGGAGGATGATGACGTTGAGGATGTGGCGAAAGTGCTTGTCGCCGATATATAGACTTGTTTAAGCGAAACCAAGTCATTGGCGAAGCTTAAAGAGCTGCTTGGATGTTACCTCCTGTATTACATGATTTACCTGGCTAAGAAGAATCTGTGTATTATGGACCCGTTGCTCTTTTTCCCAATATAAGTTGTGTTTGATCTTTTAGTTTTCACTGAACTAAATGCCTTAGTTAGGTCGTGATCCGTAACGCATAATGCGGAGCCCATGCGTATGTTGGAGAAATAGGCGTTGTCATAATACCGTGTCCTGTCGGCCAACATGCCGAGCACCGAGCTCATGGTGCGGTTGGTGGGGTGCTAGAGCCTTGTTGCCCTCCAGAATTGCTATTGCGAAAAAACGTTCTGCCCAGCAGCCAACGTGAACAATGTGGCTTGGGAAATGGCTCAAGCGGCTCCCGAGCGATTAATTCATAACTGAAATCTAGGCCTTGACTAGCCCATAGTCCATAACATTGAGGGCGGAGGCGCTGACACGTGTAGGATGAACAGGCATGGCCAAGGAACCGCAGCCGACCAACCATAATGCAGAGGGCGGAGCCCCTAGGCACGTGTAGGGTGTAGTCGGGCATTGGGTCATTTCCGTAGATAACAGAAGGAAAAAAAAGGTGTGTTGTTTGACAATCGGCGGGCTATGCTGCGGAAATTGAAAGTGCAACACCGTCGTTGTTTTTGTAGGAAAAACCTACGCGTCCTGGAGGAAGCATGGTAGACTATTTTCGGAAAAAATCGTGTTCGGTGATTGGGAGTTAATGTGCTCGGCGATTTGGAGAAATCATGCTCGGCGTTTTGGAGGAATCGTGCTCGGCTATTTGGAGGAATCATGCTCGGCGATTTGGAGGAATTGTGCTCGGCGATTTGGAGGAATCGTGCTCGGCGATTTGGAGGAATCGTGCTCGGCGATTTGGAGGAATCGTGCTCGGCGATTTGGAGGAATCGTTCTCGGCGATTTGGAGGAATCGTTCTCGGCGATTTGGAGGAATCGTTCTCGGCGATTTGGAGGAAACGTTCTTGGCGATTTGGAGGAAACGTTCTCGGTGATTTGGAGGAAACGTTCTCGGTGATTTGGAGGAATCGTTCTCGGCGATTTGGAGGAAACGTTCTCGGCGATTTGGAGGAAACATTCTCGGCGATTTGGAGGAATCGTTCTCGGCGATTTGGAGGAATCGTTCTCGGCGATTTGGAGGAAACGTTCTCGGCGATTTGGAGGAAACGTTCTCGGCGATTTGGAGGAATCGTTCTCAGCGATTTGGAGGAATCAGTCGTGCGTATTGGAGGCCATCGCGGTGTGGCTTACATTTCGCTAACGGTAGTTGAAGCTTATGATGAAGGAAAAAATGTAGACAAATTATGGAGACCAGAACTTTATTAATATTAAAGTAAAGAATACATATCTATGTTATTTCATGGGAAGAAACGTATAAGGTGCTCTATGTGCCAGGAGTTGGGAACATCGAGTCCATCTAGGTCGCATAAACAATAAGACCCTGGTCGAGTGACACCTTTTACGATGTAAGGGCCCTCCCATGGTGAAGACAGCTTGTGAAGCCCTTCGGTTTTTTGTTTCCGACGTAAGACGAGGTTGCCGATCGTGAACGAACGACCTTTGACGTTACGGTTGTAATACCTCCGCAGACCTTCGAGGTACTTGGTTGTGCGGACGCAAGTAATCAGACGTTCTTCCTCGGCCCGATCAATGTCTTCTGTCCGAACAGCTGCGGCTTGGTCTTCGTCATGGTTTTCTACTCTGGGTGATCGAAATGCAATATCCGCTGGAAGTATGGCCTCTGAGCCATAGACCATAAAATATGGAGATACGCCGGTACTGTGACTAGCCTGAGTGCGCAGTCCCCAGACCACGGCTGGTAGTTCTTTGAGCCATCTGCCCGGGTGCTTCTCTTCTTTCTGATAGAGCCTTTTCTTGAGGGCGTCGAGGATCATACCGTTAGCTCGCTCGACCTGACCGTTAGCTCTAGGGTGAGCGACGGAAACATATTTAACAGAAATGCACCTGTCCTCGTAGAAGTCCCAAAAATGATGGCCGGTAAAAGAGGTCCCAAGGTCGGTGATGATGCTATTCGGGAGACCGAATCTGTGTACGATGTCCTCAAAGAGCTCGACTGCTTTTTTAGCAGTAGCTGCGACGAGTGGTTTGTATTCGATCCATTTGGAGAACTTATCGATGGCGACGTACACGTACTGGAAACCTCCTGGCGCAGGTTTGAAAGGCCCGATCATATCCAGTCCCCAGCATGCGAATGGCCAGGAAGCTGGAATGGTTTGTAATTCTTGTGCCGGCACATGTATTTGCTTGGCGAAAAATTGACATCCCTCACATCGCCGGACGAGATCTTCTGCATCTGTAATGGCCGTGGGCCAGTAGAAACCTGCTCCGAAAGCTTTGCCGACCAGTGTTCTCGAAGCCGCATGATTGCCACAGGAGCCAGAGTGAATTTCAGATAATAGCTTCACACCGTCGTCTTGGATGATGCATTTCTGCAGTATCCCCTCCTTGGCACTTTTCCTCATCAGGCTACCGTCTACCAACACGTAGTGCTTACTTCGGCGAATTAGTCGTTCAGTTTCGATTTTGTCGGTGGGTACTTCACCGTTGGAGAGGTACGTGATGAACTGTTCCCTCTAATCGGCGAGCTGTGAAGGTATCGTGAGCACCAACTGCTCGGCAGGGGGTACTTCTACAACTTCCTTGTCTTCCTTAATGGATGGTGTTAAGAGGTCCTGAACGAAGATCCCCGCCGGAGCCGTGGTACGAGAAGATCCTATCTTCGATAGTTGGTCGGCTATTTGGTTTTGATCCCGTACCACGTGGTGGTACTCAATGTCGTAGAATTTTCCTTCCAGCTTCCTGATTTCGGCGCAGTAAGCGTCCATCTTCTCACTGGAACAGGACCAATCTTTATTGAGTTGGTTGATAACCAGCGTGGAGTCCCCGTATACCATAAGGCGTTTGACGCCGAGCTCGACGGCTATACGGAGGCCGTGGAGACATGCTTCGTATTCCACGGCATTGTTAGAGACCGGGAAGTGTATGCGAAGAACGTATCGGAGTTTATCCTTTGTCGGTGTGATGAACAGAATGCCCGCACCGGCTCCATTAACATTAAGGGCACCATCGAAGTACATCACCCAGTGCTCGGGGCAACTGGCGTTGACGGGTTCTTGGATTTCGGTCCACTCAGTGATGAAATCGGCGAGAGCTTGCGACTTTATGGTCGGCCTGCTTCTGAAGTCAATGGAGTAGGTGCCGAGCTCAATAGCCCACTTGATGATACGACCGTTGGCCTCTTTATTTCAGAGAATGTCTCCCAGAGGGAACTCGGTGACCACGGCGATCTTGTAGTATTCGAAGTAATGTCGGAGCTTGCGTGAGGTGATTAAGATTGCATATAACAGCTTTTGCACCTGAGGATAGCGAGTTTTGGGCTCATTAAGTACCTCGCTGATGAAATAGACCGGACGCTGTACCTTGTAGGCGTGTCCAGTTTCCTCGCGTTCGACGACAATAGCCGTACTGACAACTCGAGAAGTGGCGGCGATGTAAACCAGCAGAGTTTCATTTGGTCGTGGCGCTGTCATGATTGGAGGTTTTGTTAAAAACAATTTGAGCTGCTCGAAAGCTGTGTCTGCCTCCTCCGACCAAGAAAAAAGCTCGGAGGCCTTGAGAAGCTTGAAGAAAGGCAGCCCTTTTTCACCGAGGCGCGAGATAAATCGGCTTAATGCAGCCATGCAGCCTGTGAGCTTCTGTATATCCTTGACGCACGTCGGCCGTTTCATGTTGGTGATGGCGGAGACTTTGTCGGGGTTTGGTTCGATGCCCCGAGCGCTGACGATGTAGCCGAGCAGGATACCGGATGGAACTCCAAAGATGCACTTTGAAGGGTTCAACTTCCATCGGTATTTGCTTAGGTTGGAGAAAGTTTCTTCAAGGTCGGAGATAAGATTGTCGGCGGTTCTAGTCTTGACGACCACGTCGTCGATGTAGGCTTCGACGTTGCGGCCGATCTGTTGGTCGAGGCACGTCTGGATAGCCCTCTGGTAGGTCGCGCCGGCGTTCTTTAGTCCGAAGGACATAGTGGTGTAACAATATGCACCGAAAGGCGTAATGAACGATGTTTTAGCCTGGTCTTCCTCCTTGAGGGAGATCTGATGGTAGCCTGAGTAACAGTCGAGAAAGGAGAGCAACTCGCAGCCGGCGGTGGAGTCGACAACCTCGTCTATCCGCGGCAAGCCGAAGGGGTCTTTAGGGCAGTGTTTGTTAAGATCAGTATAATCAACACACATTCTCCATTCTTTATTCTTTTTCTTAACAAGAACAGGATTAGCTAACCAATCTGGATGATACACTTCTTTTATGAATCCGGCAGCTAAAAGCCGTTTTATTTCTACCCTAATTGCCTCCTTTTTGTCCGGCGTGAATCATCGAAGTTTCTGCTTGATCGGCTTAGCGGTCAGCGAGACATTCAAGGAGTGCTCGATCTTCTCCCGTGGTACCCCTGGCATGTCTGCAGGTTTCCAAGCAAACACATCGGCGTTGGCACGTAGGAAGGAGACGAGCGCGCTTTCCTATTTGGGGTCAAGGTGAGCCCCAATTTTCACCGTCTTGGAAGGGTCGTCGAGGCCGAGGCCGATCTCCTTGACTTCCTTGGACTTGGCGGAGGCCCAGGGAGGCTCTAGGATCTCCATGTCGTGTGTAGATGCGGTCTTGGCTTCGGCGACCATGCTGGCCATCTGGATGGAGAGGTTGGTGGCTTCGGCGAGGGCGAGACTTTCTGTCTCGCAGGCGTAGGCGACGGAGAGGTTGGCTCGCAGAGATAGGACTCCAGCAGGCGAAGGCATCTTCAACACCAGATACGCATAGTGTGGAACGGCCATGAACTTGGTCAGAGCCGGGCGCCCTAGTATGGCGTGGTAGGCAGTGTCGAAGTCGGCGACATAAAAGTTGATATGTTCCACTCTGTAGTTGGTTGCCGTGCCGAACTGTACTGGTAGGGTAATTTCCCCCAGTGGTCTGGATGCCCTGCCGGGCACCACACCCCAAAAGGAGGAGTCTGAAGGCGTGAGGTCTGTTGTCCTGAGTCCGAGCTCCCTTAGGGCCCCAGCGAAGAGTAGATTCAAAGCGCTCCCACCGTCGACGAGGACTTTCCTGAAGAGCACCTTCTGAACAGTCGTGTCAAGAACAAGGGGAAAACGCCCTATGTAGGGTATGTCTGCCCACTGGTCGGCCCTGCTAAAGGTGATGGAGATTTCGGACCACGGGCGATAGCTGGGGTTGGCGGTAGTTTCTTCTGAAGCTATGGCGAGTACTTGTCGGGTGGCGAGCTTCCATTCCCTTCTGCTTTTGTTGGACGCGGGACCCCCGAAGATGGTGGCGACCACCTTGTTGTGGTCCTAGAAGGCGTTATTATTATCCCCTGGTGGTCGGCGTCCTCCGTTCCCACCATTGTCGTCGTTGTACTTTTTCTCCCGGAATTCCTTAGCCAAACCTAGGCAATCTTTCATCTTGTGTTTGGCGTTCTTGTGCAGGGGGCACGGACCGTCCAGAATCTTTTTGTACTGCTCATCGTAGTTACGCTTTGCGCGTGGCTCATTGACGTTGGCGACGAAGTGATCTGGTCGGCGGCGGCGATGCTGACCAGATTTGAATCCATCTGGCCGATCACGTCCGCTGTCCTGGTGGAAACTACGGTCATCGTAGCGGCGATCATTGTACTGTCGGTTGTTGTTGCGGTCGTCGTGGCGGTGAACGTTGTGCTGTCGGTCGTCGTTGCGGTCGTCATGGTGGCAAGACGGGTGATTAGTGCCCGTGTCTTCGTTAAAATGCACCTCCGCTTCCTCGGCATCGGTGTACTGATTGGCTGTTGTGATCATCTCGCCGATGCCGGTGGGTGGCTTTCTATTGAACTTAGAACGGAGTTCTCGGTGATGAAGTCCTCGGACGAAGGCGGTGATGACTTCGGCCTCCGTGATGTTGGGAATAGAATTCCTCATCTCGGAGAAACGTCTGATGTAGCTGCGGAGTAGTTCGGACGGCTTTTGGCTGATGCGGTTGAGGTCGTGCTTGGTGCCTGCCCGCCTGCATGTGGCCATGTAGTTGTCGGTGAAGATTCTCTTCAGATCTTCCCAAGAGCCGATGGAGTCCGGGGCGAGGCTTGTGAACCAACTCATGGCGGCTAGCGTGAGCATGACAGGGAGATAGTTTGCCATGACGTTGGTGTCTCCCCCGGCGGCTCGGACGGCGGTGGCGTAAGCCTGCAGCCACTGAGTTGGGTTCATCCTTCCTTCATAGGGCTCGACACCAGTGATTTTGAAACCACGGGGCCACTGGAGCGTTCGGAGTGCCCTGGTGAATGCAGGGGGGCCTTCCGGGCTGTCAGGACCAACATCGGCAGTGTTGTCGGTGACGATTGGCTCCAGAGCTGCGTCCGGGTTGCCGTATTCCTGCTCGTACTCCTAGCGATGTCGTACTTCATCTTCATGGCGCCCAAAACGTCGTTGGTCGATACGCCGTCGTGCGTCCCGAAGATTGCTGAGGTGCACTCGGGCGTCCTGTTCGACCTCTTGGTCGTGCTGGCGATGATGCTTGGTGCGGTGGCCTCCAACTCCCCCCTGGGGAGGTGGTGACTGGTCGGCGAAGTGGCTTTGACTGGGGCGGTGATTGGATCTAGGATCAACTGATCGGCGGATCGCGCTTGTGGAGCACGAAGGTCTCTGAACTTCTCGGATCTCGTAAACCTGACAGTGTGCCGCTTTAAGCATGGCGGTGACCTTGGCGAGCTCTGGCGTCTGCGGGAGGTGAGCGAGTTCGTTGGCGGCCACGGCCAAATTAGCGCTCGGAGTCTTGAAAACGTCGTGGCCATCAACGCGGAGGAATTCTTCATTGAGGTTGCAATGAAGGGGGCCTTCCTTGTGAATCGATCTGGTTATCTCGAGCGGCCTCGGCCATCGTGATGGCGCGTTCGTTATCACGCCGTTGCGCGCGATTGGCGTTCCTGTTTTCACGGGCGGCGCGTTCCTCATCTGTTTCACCGTTCTGGGGGGGCTGTCGATACTGACGTTGAAAATCGCGCCACCCCAGAAAAGCAGGGGAGGAGGTTGCTTGGTGAAAGTCTCGGCGAGGGGCTCGGTGGATCCTTGAGATTCGGAGTCTGGATTTTCCTCGAGGATAGTTTGGAGGGATGCTCTGAGATCCCGGCCGGCGTGCAGCATGTTGACGGTTGGTGGAAATTGGTCGGCGAGCTGGTCGGCGAATTTGCCCCTCAGGGCGTCCTGATATGTAGTTGCGGTGTTGGTGAGCCCGAAGGGCAGGGCGGCGGGTCCTGGAGTCTGCCGAGCATTGATCGTTGACAGATCAGGATCGGAGGGTGCTCGGTGCTGAACAAGGGTGTCTAGAGCCGACTCAGTAATGGAGAGGCAATCGGCGAGTTTCAGGCCGACCTGATCGATAGATTCGATCAGATCATCGTTGTTGACATGCCTCCTCTGGTAGCAGGGAAGCGAGCGGTGGGTAGCTAATGGAGCCGACCTCAGAGGTGGTTCTGAGATTGGATTTGCAGTTGCGGGTGCGAGGGTGGTCGGTGCAGAGCCGATCTGCACCAGCTCGAGAAGCTCTCCAACTCCGTCGGCGTTGATGACCCACGTGATGGATCCGACCGTGAAGATCTGGCCGGGCTGCGGGAGGGACGAAGAGCCTACGGAAAAAACCATCTTGTTCGACAAGGAAACAGCACGCACACCCCTACCTGGCGCGCCAACTATCGATGGAATATCGTCGGCAGTCCATCGAGGGGCACCCCGCGATGGTAGATTGATCGGTAGAGGAGCGTGTAATCGAGAACAAGAAGGCAACAGAGACACACGAGTTATACAGGTTCAGGCCGTCGGTACGACGTAATACCTTACTCCTGTGGTCTGTTGATTTGCATTAGCTATCGTATGATTTTTCATCAATTCGTAGGGGGTCCCTGCCCGCCTTATATGGTCCGGGGGGCAAGGTTACAAGTCGGTTAGATCAGAGAGATAACCAGAAAGTAATAACAGATTACAAGAAACATGGGATCGTATATATCCTATCAGATCTCGTAACATCTTTAGGATATCCTCTCCGTGCCTTGCGGGGGTCGCCGAACATAATCGTGCCCCGCAAGGCTCCTTCTTGTGAGTTGGGCCGCCCCTGGAGGCATAGCCCATGTGACCTGCCGTGGGTATCCGGGGTCGTACCCCCCACACCAGCACCGCTGCCCTTCTTAATGAGGGACGTGATTGCGCTTTTCGAGCAAGAGCTAGCCAGGCGCAATGGCCATACGACGACGCCAAGCTCCTCTAGATTTGTTGGGATCATGGACCAGGATCCAGGATCCAGAGTCCATCTACGACCTCCTACTAATGACCCCTGAGAACAAGGACTCTGAGTCTGGTTCTAAAGGGAGTTGCCATCCGCTAAGGGAATGCAACATGTTGCACCTCTCGGAGGATGGGGCAGCGTCGGTGGAGGGCACGAAGGACGACACCTATCTGATTCCACGCACCCTCGGAGAATAGGCAGAGTATGACCAGGAGTGCCTGGAATGAGCCAAGGCCCGTGAAGCTGATTAGGCCAACGAATGCCACAACAACGAATGCCCTAGCCCACAACAACTCGACGCTGAGGGCGCACTGTGTATATGATCAAATCCAACAAGGCAAGAGGGAGACACCCATCTTCCCTCGAGCCAGCCAAAACATCATGGCGAATGCCATGATCATGCGGATGGCCCCTAAACCCTCGGCCGACGAGGGAAAGCGCGTACATTAGGAGCTACGAGACCTGCTGGAAATTGTGGCGGTACAGCAGACTCAAAGCTTTGCGGAGAGGTGACATCCCGAGGCCAACCTCGTGCACATCTCCTCAGCATGAGGCACCCCCAAGGTGTACCACACACCGAGCGTGCTCTGGCTTGGTAATGGCAGCATGGCACATAGGCAGGAGCCTTCCCTAGCGCACAGCCGCTACATCGGGAATCATAACACCCGTCCGGCTCAAGGCACTAGACTCCTTAGGCCAGACTTGGCGGGCAAAGACTAGCTGCACTACAGCGATAGCGACCCAAACAATCATGGCCAACACCCTAAGTCCAGGATGCTGAACACAGCCCAAGCCTAGATGCCTACGGCCCATAGGCGTTTGCAAAAAGGATCCGGCAGACGCCATTCCCGACGTGTTTCCGTGCATCGCCAAACATCATCAAGTACTCTAGGGACACCAACCCCGCCATGTGGTTGGAAGACTTCCATCTTGCCTATCGAGTAGCTGGGGCAGACGATGATCTCTTCATCATCCAATGCTTGCCACTCTACCTTGTGGAAAGCGCCCGAGCATGGCTCGAGCACCTCCCCATGGACAGCATCCACTAGTGGGCGAACTTCAAACGCATCTTTGTGGGGAACTTTTAGGGCATGTATTTGTGACCTAGAAATTCTTGGGATCTCAAAGTCTACAAACAAAAAGTGGGAGAAACTCTATGCGAGTGCATCCGCCACTTTTCCAAGCAGTGCAATGAGCTTCCCGATATCGTGGATACGGACATGACTAGAGCATTCATCTCTGGAATGACCAACGAAGCACTCGTTCATGAGCACAGACGCTACAAACGTGGGAGTTGCTCGACCTTGCAACAAGCCACGCCTCCATCGAGGAGGCCGTCCATGCAATCTTCTGCAAGTACAAGGGTAAGGCTCAGGCTGAACCCACGGACAAGGCTAAGGACCGCAATCGACGGGAAAATGCAAGAAGGACAGCTAGAGGCATCACGACAGTGAGTTTCTCACAGCGGTCAAAAGGGTCCATAGGCAGAAGACTAGTAAGCTCGACCACATCAACTTTGATAAGATAGTCAAGATGCCATGCCACAACCATGGCTATCCTATCAAACACACCCTCGAGGAGTGCGACCTTGTCAAGCGCTACTTCAGTGGTGAGTACAAGGCAACCGACATGGATGTGCCATCCGGATCCATCGTCAACGAGGAGAAAGGGATGCATATCCTAACCCAAAAGGGTGCCTCATGATCTTCGGTGGACTGGTGGCATACGAGTCCAAGCGCCGACAGAAGCTTACCGCTAGGGAGTCAATGCGGCCGCCTAGGCAAAGCTGTCTCAACTTTCCTAAAATGGTCGGAAACTGCGATCACTTTTGACAGAAAGGATCACCGTGAACACATTCCACAACTAGGATGCTTCCCTCTCATCATGGACCCGATCATCGGCAAGACCCGCCTATCTCATGTCCTCATGGATGGCAGGAGCAGCCACAACCTCCTCTATGCCGAGACATACGATGCCATGGGCCTGTCATGAGCGAGGATATGACCATCCGGGGCACCGTTCCATGGAGTCATACCCAGGCTCTAGGTCGTTCCCCTCAGGCAGGTCGACTTACCCATGATGTTCGAAGGTTGATCCAACTTTTGCATGGAACGCTCACCTTCAAAATAGTGGATTTCCCAAGTGCCTACCATGCCATCCTGGGTCGACCATTCTACGCCAAGTTCATGGCCGTCCCCAACTACACCTATCTAAAGCTCAAGATGCCCGGTCCCCATGGGATAATTACCATAGGAGGTGACCTTCAGTAGGCCCACCTCTATGAACAGGAGAACTACAACATCGCAATAGCTACATGCCAACCCCTAGAGCCTCGACTCACTTGGGCGACCCCCGGAGCCTCTACTCACTTGGGTCAAGCTCTAAAGGGTAGCCCTAGGGGCTAGGCCTGAACATGACTCCCCTACGTGGTAGGGGAGCACGCGGAGGTCACGCTTGGCGACCTTGGCCATGGCATGCGGCGAGACAGGTAATGACTCAGTGTGAGAATGATGTGATTGATGAGCTCTAGAGGGCTCGTGACACAGCACATTCCTCGATTCGATGAGCCATGCATTATAGGCCTCGCCGCCTCAAGCACCGTGGATGTCAAAAGCCATGACCAACGATATGGCAACCCAGCGTTCGCCAAGACACGCGTCTCTCTGGCTGAGACTTTGTACATAATCATCAACATCAATGAATCCTTCCCGCACCCAAAGATCATAGTATGCCTCGATGAGCGCATGACAAAGCGACACCCCGACGACGCGTGCGACCCCAAGTGACCCGTGTCGGTCGGCATGTGCAAGCCGACATGACTCACTCACGGGGGCTACATCACAACAAAACTGCGCCTTGATGCACATCCGTGGGACATACAAAACTGAGCCCCAAGTGCCAACTCTGGGCAAGGTTGCGCACCCGCACATAAGGAAAAAAGGGAAGACAGATAGTCATGACCTGAGAAAGAGAGGTCAATGAAAGGCGCGCTGCCACTGGTTCCGGTCTGCGACACTTCGATCATGAAAATGGAGTTGCACTAAGCCAAGCCTCGTGGGTCATTCCCCAGGCAAGGTCATGCGACTACGGCATTCGAACGGACGGATCATTAGCGAGCACACGAAAGGAAAAAGCGCAAAATCCAAACTAAGAAAGTTTATTTATTAAAGGATCCTAGGTACAACCTAAGGCCCTTGGCCACCGCCACGGAGGATGTCCTCCACATCCACAGTGGCCACGACGGTGGTTGCAGTGGTAGCGAAGTCACTGACCAGCTCCACCTGTCCGACATGGTCTGGGAATCATGGCCGATGTGGAGCTATAGCGCGGCGAGGGCAACACCAGCCCTCTGCTAGACTCCAGCCACCACCGTGCGCTCGTGGTCCTCCATTAGAAGAACCACCCAGAGGTGGGCCTCCTTTGTCTCATGGCAGGAGGCCTCCAGCTGGTCCTCCAACGCTGACAACAAGAAGACAAGAAGATCAAGAGTGACAAACAACAAACATGACGACAAGACAAAGAACCATCCGTACCCAAATTGCGGGCCTGGGCATCGGTGGCCGCCGCCTACACGGCAGCAGTCTCCCTCTCCGAGGCCTCGAGGGCCACCTTGATGGCATCAAGACAACGCTCTAGCTAGCTCACTTCGCGGGTGGCGTTGGAGTAGTGCTAGCGGGCCTCATCCATCCCACGGAAGAGCTCGCAGAACTCACACTGATCATCCTAAGAAGACGACGACGAGGGCGACGAGCGTTGTTATTTATTAACTTGTCACTTGTTTAAGTAGTCACCTATTGATTGTTGACATTTCTTAGCATCACTTTTACTAAGTTGTCATTCCTAGCAGTGGTGCCAGAAATGCTTATTGGTACTACCTAGTGCCACTTCTAGAATGAAACTAAGAAGTACATTAGTATTTCATGTGACTAGATAGAATATATATAATAGAAAGGAATCTACAAGCACACAGATAACATACCATTGTGGCACTTCACCTGGGAGTATTCCAGGTA
This sequence comes from Miscanthus lutarioriparius, assembly GCA_904845875.1. Taxonomy (NCBI): domain Eukaryota; kingdom Viridiplantae; phylum Streptophyta; class Magnoliopsida; order Poales; family Poaceae; genus Miscanthus; species Miscanthus lutarioriparius. Next base: position 25,434 of record CAJGYO010000034.1, on the reverse strand, counting down.
TCGTTATTTATATTTTTACCACAGAGAAGGATAAACAGTGAGAATATATTGATAACTTATACACATGATGGAGAAATAAACCATAACCAAACTTCTACTCACAACAGGGGTAAGTCAAGAGATAAATGTATATGCATGGCAAGTAATAACAAATCATTGATCACTCAGACTACTCCTTTCTATGGCATTAGCATGGCTAAGTAGAATATTAGAAGAATAATTCCTAAGTGATTCTTAATTACAAGTCAAAGCATACGTTGATTAGTGCAACTACACTTAGTAATCATGGTTAAGATCAACTTCATATCTACACTAAGGGATAATACTAAGGAAGATTAAGAACATTGCTTGTCTTCCTTCGTAACTAGATCCTACTTGTCCTATATTCTGGGAGTGGACTACAAATGACTCAACGGGAGTGTCACATCCGTGATCTACCACATGGCCCAGAATATAGGGTGTATCCGCAGGTAAACAACATATAAGCACCATGCTTACACAATGTCGACCACTCACCGTTAGATCCAAAGAGTGAGCGCTATACAAACTTTTGCATGAACACAACGATAATCTAACTATACTAAGCATATAATCAAAGTAGACGATGAACATGATAACTAGGAACATGATTAATACAAAGAACAATGTCATAACAATTGTAGCAAACATATAAAAGTAATGAGAGATACAAAAGAGAGGGATACAAATGCTATACCAAGCCACGCTCTTGACACGATCAGGAATCCAAGCAAAGCTTGCCTCCCTCTAGACCTAGCCTAGCTAGCTATGCCCTAGAATATGGTGGAGCTCTAAGGATGATTAGGGTTTCTATCTTCTCAAATGACTTGATTAGGGTTTGATTCATCAGGGGGGTGGCAGGGGCTGGTATAGATAGGCCAGAGCGTCAATCCTGAGCCCTCGGATCAAACTGACTTGAATGGATGGCGCAGATGCAACCTAGGAGGCAGTGGAGAACCGACATTTGAAGGAGGGGCTAACAGGTGGGGCCCATAGGCCGGCCGGCCTATAGGTGGGGCCGGCCATCCCCACCTGGCAGCCACCTTCCCTCTGCTTCGATGGGTTGCCTCCTAGTGTCTTCTAGAACCTTTTAGAGTTGTTTTCACTGTGAATAAGCGTGATTAATTCTAACATCTAGGTCCACCTTGATGGTTTTCTGGATAATCCCTATAGAAAATACAAATTCACCAAAACTCATGGAATTTGTTAGTTTAAACCCCTAAACCTTTGTTGGTGATTACTTTAATGCCCTTATTCATATTATATTGATGGTTTATAATGTTTGTTCACTATCGTTAACAACGAGCTCGACCCAATGTGGGTGGGGTCATGGCATGGGCGGTGCTGGTGTCCCCTCTAGATGCGATGTGGGACGCAGCCCTGGGAATGCCCATGGTCAATACAGGTCAAACCCCGAACCAAAATACCATTTGAATACTCACCCTTGGTTGCGCAGACAGGCACGAAGACACGACGACGGCCCATCGGCCTCCAGCAAATCCAACTGTGGCCGCTTGCCAAGATCCATTTTGGATGGTGAGGAAAGGACTCTGAGTGCGCGAGAGCAAGAATAGGGAAATGATGGAGCAGGCAACTCAAAGCGAATGCCTCTCCCGCCGTACCACTCTAAGCATATTTATAGCTGCTGAGGACACTTAAGGCACGCGCGTGTTCACTCACATTTACTAACCGCTTCGAAAACCCTGCAGAGCAGGTGAAGCGATTAGAGGGGAGGCAGAGTGATGGTTGCCCACGCAGCAACGTGAACCAAGTAAGCTTCATGAGTCCCCACTTTTCCATATCATTTCGATTTATGCGCCCGCATTCCGCAGTGCATGACTACTCATGAGTGGGTGCCATAATGCCATGACGTGACAGGGCAGGCCAACCGCCCCCTAAGATCGTGTGCAGAGCGACCAATCGCAACCACGACCCCACCTCGTTCTTAGAAAACCCAATCTTGGGCTGGTCCTTACAAGGGCTCAAGGCCACAAAGGGATAGGGGCAGGGTGAGTTGGGCCCCTGTGGCTCTAATCGGTGGTACAGAGCCACGCGACTATCTCACTCTGATTCTGAGTCGTCCACTTCGAAGTCGCTCGGGTTAACCCCCTCTTTGGGGAGGCATCTTGCTCTCTGACCACTACGGATGCGGTCGGGGACCAATGGGTTTGATGGCTGATGATTTATGGGATGTCTCTCGATGAGGCACAGCCAAACTCCACATCGATTGGGGAGGATATCGGGTCTCGCTCGGATTACCCATTGACCCTAACGAGGCACACCGCTTCGGCCATGTCGTTACGGTGGACATGCCTCTCCCCGTGTGGGACAAAAACAAAGTCACCAGTAATAGGGCATCAGGACCTCTCGGGGTTGGTAGGGACGCCAAGAAAAAATAGGAGCTGGCTCCCTTCGACCCCATAAAAGAGTCGAGGCCAGGCCACGTTCAAAACTCCTCCCAGCATCTAAAGGTCTAACCACCTAAGGCTAGCTTCGGAGGCTCACAAACCGTTAGAGGTCCACGACCTCTCCGGGAGAGATCGACGAAGCAAACAGCTTGGGTAACGCAATGGTGTCTTCCATACGTAGCAATGCAAGGCCCAAAGCGTGATCACGGCTCGGTCACACGGAAGACACAAAAAGGTCCAAGACCAACGAGCCAACACATGATCGTAGAAAACCTCGTGACCGTGCAAAAAGAGGTTGGGGCAAGTTCCTCGCATTGTCAGGATATAACAACCCTTGCAGCGACCCAAACAGGAAGTATGACCCCAAACCCATGGCTCGGTGGCTCATTGCAACCATAGGGGAAGCCTAAGAATTTATAGATACAAGAGCGGCCATACCGCTAAAACACCAAGGGCGGGTGTCACCTCGATGGTGATGCTGACTGACAACCCAAGGACGAACAACGTAGAGGACGCATACGCAATGCATACCCACCAGACCCTCAGCGAACAGCATGACCTCGGGGACCACATGCCAAGCGAACTATTGCCATCCCTTTGGCAACAAAGGAAGCTCGGCTACCATGGGCAAGCGAAGCGCAGATGGGACATCATCCTGATCTGTTTGACACGAACAGCATGACAGGGCCGTGCAACTTTGTCCTCCCCTGCTCTATGAGTAGTCCCAAACAGACGTTGGGTGAACCTTTAGCGGGATCCCAACATGACGTTGGACTACGCGTGAAACTCAGGGAGAAGCCAGAAACGCCTCTGGCGGTCGCACATTTCAAGCACATGAACCACCAAGGTTTGGGGTGAGAACTGGCAATGGGGTAGCGAACAAATGTGGAGCATGACCCGACTTAGTGGCCACACTACCTCTCAGTCCCTAGCTCGCAAGTCGCCTTCTAGCACCAGATGTTGGGAGGGGCGACGCCAACCTCTAGCCACCACAAATGATCCCCAGTGGATCACACGCTTGAAGCCCCATGGTTCCCTTCAGATCTTTTTCTCCTTCCTTCCTCTCAGACTTAGCCTCCCAGAGGGGCTAAAACCAAGTTCGTAGAAGTAGCTGAAGGTGCCTTAAACGGTAGAAGGGTCCCTATTTATAGGCCCAAAGATGGACTGGATAGCCTAAGATCCGTGCACCGCGTGGCAAACCACGAGAGGTCACAGCCAATGTTAGATGCTTGCGTGAGGTCAGGGAAATCGAGACCCTCCCAGAAATAGGGCTGGTATAGCGTTGATGTGACCACTCAGCCCCGCTTGGGTCACGAACCCCGATACATAGCACACTAACACGGTAGGGCTCAACAATCATGTACCACATTGTTTGAACATCCTGATGGGGCAGAACATAAGGCCACTTACCGCATTGAATGCACCAGCCCACAAGGGGTCAAGCAACGAAGCTCGCACAGGCCACGACCATGAACCCATACTCAATGAACACGCATCTCAGCACTTTCACGATTACTTCGTGATCGCAAAAATGCTCAGGGCTACTATCGAGGTTATGATCCTCGGGTGTCTCAAGGCAACGATTAGTTAGCAGGCCGAGCGTCCTGTCATAACAATTATAGCAAACATATAAAAGTAATGAGAGATACAAAAGAGAGGGATACAAATGCATGAGTAGCCAATTCTCCATCCCATGATGAGGACATTCTGATATACAATCTTGAAAGTGTTCCCATGCCTCAAGAATAGATTCATCATGCTATTATTGAAAGCTTGAAATTCTCCTACACAGAGGATTGGTCTTGCCTATGGAAAAGAACTTGGCTAGGAAGGCAGTGGAGCAGTTATCCCATGTAGTGTTTCTATCTTTGTTGGCGTAGAACCATTGCTTCGCCTTCCCCAAAAGTGATAATGGGAAGAGGTGAAGTAGTATGGCATCTTTGGATACTCCCTTAATGGTGAAAGTGCTACAAATCTCGAGGAAGTGTTGGAGATGAGCACTTGCATCTTCATGTGCCTTTCCACAAAACTGGTTGGCTTGCACCATGTTGATGAGAGCTGGCTTGAGCTCAAATCCATTGTCTCCCACATTGACTGTTGCTCTAGCATGAATGTTGGCCATAGTTGGAGCAGAGAACTCACGAAGAGTCTTGTCAGCCATGGCTTCAAAAACTGGTGTTAAGCTCCGCCTAGTCTGGTTGTCTTCTAATTCTAAAGCTGAGACTTTCTTGAGTTTAGCTCTAGTTCTCCTGATTAATGCTTCTGGATCTTCAACATAGTTTGTTGGAAGGTCAAAACCGGTCATACATTACCCTGCATAAGATATAAAAGTAGATAGAACAAGGGTAAGCTTGTTTGAGCAGAGGTCAATGGTTATCTCGATCACATCAATAAGTATAAGTTATTCAATATTTCCTTACTGCCTAGCTACCTTCCCCGGCAACGGTGCCAAAAATAATTGTTGGTATTTATTAACTTGTCGCTTGTTTAAGTAGTCACCTATTGATTGTTGACATTTCTTAGCATCACTTTTACTTAGTTGTCATCCCTAGTGGTGGTGCCAAAAATGCTTATTGGTACTACCTAGTGCCACATCTAGAATGACACTAAGAACTTTAGTATTTCATGTGACTAGATAGAATATATATAATAGAAAGGAATCTACAAGCGCATAGATGATATATCATTGTAGCACTTCACCTGGGGGTATTCCACGTATCGTTATTTATATTTTTACCATAGAGAAGGACAGGCAGTGGGAATATATTGATAACTTATACACATGATGGAGAAATAAACCATAACCAAACTTCTACTCACAATAGGGGTAAGTCAAGAGATAAATGTATATGCATGGCAAGTAATAACTAATCATTGATCACTCAGACTACTCCTTTCTATGGCATTAGCATGGCTAAGTAGAATATTAGAAGAATAATTCCTAAGTGATTCTTAATTACAAGTCAAAGCATACTTTGATTAGTGCAACTACACTTAGTAATCATGGTTAAGATCAACTTCATATCTACACGTAAGGGATAATACTAAGGAAGATTAAGAACAGAGCCTGTCTTCCTTCGTAACTAGATCCTACTTGTCCTATATTCGGGGAGTGGACTACAAATGACTCAACGAGAGTGTCACATCCGCGATCTATCACATGGCCCAGAATATAGGGTGTATTCACAGGTAAACAACGTATAAGCACCATTCTTACACAATGTTGACCACTCACCCTTAGATCCAAAGAGTGAGCGCTATACGAACTTTTGCATGAACATAACGATAATCTAACTATACTAAGCATATAATCAAAGTAGACGATGAACATGATAACTAGGAACATGATTAATACAAAGAACAATGTCATAACAATTGTAGCAAACATATAAAAGTAATGAGAGATACAAATGCTATAGCAAGCTACACTATTGAGATGATCAGGAATCCAAGCGAAGCTTGCCTCCCTCTAGACCTAACCTAGCTAGTTATGCCCTAGAATATGGTGGAGCTCTGAGGATGATTAGGGTTTTTGTCTTCTCAAATGACTTGATCGGGGTTTGATTCATTAGGGGAGTGGCAGGGGCTGGTATATATAGGACGGAGCATCAATCCTGAGCCCTTGGATCACACCAACTTGAATAGATGGCGTAGATGCAACCTAGGAGGCAGTGAAGAACTGACATTCGAAGGAGGGGTGACCTGCTCTCCGCTTCGATGGGTTGCCTCCTAGAGTCTTCTGGAACCTTCTGCAATTGTTTTCGCTGTGAATAAGCGCGATTAATTCTAACATCTAGGTCCACCTTGATGGTTTTCTAGATAAACCCTGCAAAAAATGTAGATTCACCAAAACTCATAGAATTTGTTAGTTTAAACCCCTAAACCTTTGTTGGTGATTACTTTAATGCCCTTATTTATATTATATTGATGGTTTCTAATGTTTGTTAACTACCGTCAACAAACTCCCTCAAGCTTAACCTTTGCTCATCCCTGAGCAATGCTAAACTCAGCAAAAGGATCAGAAGTTGCTTCAATGTTTTCACTCCTCAAAAGTGCACATACATTCAAGCAAGAATTCTCCTCCATATTAGAATAACCCGATTCATCTTTCAAACTTACCCATGTTACCTTCAACCATGGCGCTTCTTAGCCTTCACTTGGGTCATGAGCAATTGAAAGATAGAACAATCAAGTCAAGCACTAAGTCTCAAGTTCTTTGCTCAACCACTATTCCGGAGTTTTTATAGATTTTCAAAATAAAACTTAGATCTTCCTTTATATGACACTCTCAAGTCTCTCAATGTATGTGGTATTTGTGGATCCTCACCAATGCTATAATGATATTATGCCTTTCTCATCCTACAACTAAGGCTTATGTGGACCTTATAGAGTGGAAATAGCATGAAAGAGCATACTTGCAATACATATATCATAAAATCAAACCTCGGATCCAAAGAGAGTTATGTCATACAATCAAATCAAGATGTGCATGTGTGTGGCTAACCTAATTCTACTATGCTCCTTAAAACATATCTCTCTTTTGGAATTTAGAAACAACTTTGCAAGAAAACATGGGCTATCATATTCATCTTTCTCTTCTCTTTTTTTAGGTGGGCATCTGAGTACCCATTGTTTTAGATATCTCAGAAGCTTGTCCATTTTTTCAACTCTTTCTTTCTTTTGAATAACTTTTGCATAGCCCAATGCTTCTTTTCTGTAACAAAAGTTTTGAGAGATAGCAACAAGAACTTGGAGCATTTATTTGGTGGATGGAAAACCTATCAAGTATGTTTTTGTGTTCACTCCTAGTGTAGGAGTAAAATATTTTTGGGTGGATCTAAATAGAATGGCATGTTTTTGCGCCAACCTCCAGTGTAGGAGTAGTGCATATGTGGGTGGTGTGTACGTAATCTTGATTTTAAGAGCATGACAAACCTCTCATAAGGGTCAACAAAGCTTGACTCAACTCAATGCAAAACAAGCAGCATATATGAGTGGAAGTCTTTCTAGTCTAAATATCATATTTGGCTCTAGTAGGAATTCAAGCTTTGTCATACAAGAACTCATCATGAAATATTTTTATCTTTTTTAAAAGATAAATCTCTAGAACTTTAGTATCACCTAGAACAAGATAAACAACAGCTCAGACCTTCTCATATCATACCCGTCAATTACCTAGACTTAGATCAAGCATATGCTACCCATGAGTTTCAAGTTCAGAGTAAATTCTTATATCAAAACAGTCTTATCCAAAATTCAGGAGAATTCATGGCTGAAAACTAGACACTTGAAAGAAATTACAACAGAGCAACTATTCATCATTTCCATTGCAAGAGATTATCCTCAAAGTCCATTATATTTAGCTCTTAAAAATCAAATTTAAAGGAAACTAAACACACCTTTTATTTTGTTTTTATTTTTAAGATCACACCTTATTACTAATATATATATATATATAACTGGCTAAGATATATTTTTATTTTGTTTTAGTTTGTTATGCATCTTTTTTAAGTAACTATATAGCAAACTTAGAAATAAAAGGGAAAACAATACTTATCTTGATACATGGGGGATGCCCCTTCCCCAAGCTGAATGTTATCGTGGTTGAACGTTGAAGTTCAGTGATCCTTCTCAGAGCAGATTTGCCTATGGATGTCTCCCTCATTATGAGATGAAGACAACTAGGTGAACTTGTTCTTGATCATGTGTGCATCATCCTGCAAAATGCCAACAAGAAAACCAAAACTCGTGGACCAGATTAGGATAAAAGGGTTAGCGGTCAGCCGTTCAGAGATTAGTTGTTCTTATGTGTTTAGAACTTTTTTTGATTGGCCAAATTTTAGCAAGACATTTGTCTAGTATTTTTTTGGATTTTCTGATTTTGATATGCAGAAAAGGAAATATGTATGCATGGTATTTTTATTTATTTTTATGCCACCACGGTGAAAGTTCTTGCGGGTTTTTACACTCCAAGGAATCATTCACATGGGGCTTAGGATTTTATGATGCAATAATACAATTTTTATTTTATTTTTCTAAATGCTAAATTGATGCAAAAAAGTAAATATGCTAAAGTGAAAATAACAAATGCAATGCGGAAAAGTAAATATGGATAACTACCGATGTTACCTCCCAGCGAGGGTTTGGAATTTTAAGTCCTCCGGATAGGACTACCTCTAGTCTTGTTTATACCTTGGGTGCATCTATCGGTCCCAGAGATGGAGACCTTGATGGTTGCACCTCTTGTGATGGTGACTCCGATGATGTCACTTTTTCCTTCCACACCTACTTGGTCTGTGGACTTGACTTTGGTGGAGTAGGTTCATCTTTCACAACTTCAGGTTCTTCATCTTCTTCCCATCTATTCTTTGGGGATTGATGCTTCTGACGATGGGATGATCAGCATCTCCTCCTGGAGTGGGTCTTCTTTGGCTACTCATAAGTGGTATAACTATTGAAATGGCAGCGTACCTTTTCTCTAGGGAATTGAAAGTGGACTTGTCTAGATCCAACATAGATGATTGCGCTTGTGGTGTTGAGGAATGGCCTTCCAAGGATGATGGGTGTGTCATCTTCTTCTTCTCCCATGTCTAGAACCATGAAGTCGGTAGGAGCATATTGATCATGTATTCTTACTATGACATCCTTGGCCATTCCCTCTAGAAATCAGATTGATTGATCCGTCATCGGCAATTACATATATGTAGGGAACAAAGGTTCATCACCAAATAAGTATTCATACGTTATCTTAGACATTATATTGACACCCGATCCAATGTCGCAGAAGGTCTTGTGGAATATTCTTTGTCCAATGGTACACCTGATCGTGGGTACGCCTGGGTTATCCTTCTTGGTAAGATATGGTGAAGCGAGAAGGTGGTCGTACTATGATCGAAGTGTGTTGATCATGTTGACTAACTCTTCCGGAGACTGCCTGGTTTTGTTCTTCCTTCTTCTCCTGTTGTTTTTCTTCTTGCTCACTGTTGTCTCTTTGGGCAGATACGACATCTGTGGATGACCAGGAGATTGCAAGATATGATTCATGAAAGAAAACTTCTCCTTTTTATCCTTGATTGTGAAACAGATCTTTGCACTATCTACGTAGATGATGGCTTTTGCGGTGCTCAAGAAAGGTCGGCCCAAGTTAATGGGTGCCCTTACATCTCCACCTATTTCCAAAACCACAAAGTCTACGGGACACATGATTGTCCCACTCGAACAATGTCATCCTTAAGAACTCCCTTGGGGTAGTAGAGGGACTGATCTGCAAGCTGCAAACGCATATTTGTGTACAACAAAGTATCTCAATTAATTTTATCATAGATTACCTTTGGTGTAATATTGATACTTGCTCCGAAGTCATAGATAGCTTCTTGGCGATGGGAATGACAGGTCTCCCTAGATCGCTCTTCTTTTTAGGCAAGAAATAATCTATCCACCTTTCCATCGACGGTTGTATACAGTAGTATGCTGCATTGTGAATATCGACAAGATTTACAGTTTCTAGATCTTCCGGTTGCCCTAGAATCTTACCTTTGTTGGTTGAAGGAATAGCAGCCGCCAGCTGAGCTATTTGTTATTTTATCATTTTGTTAAAGCTATGCTGGTTCTTAATGGCAGAGGAGAAGCTATCCATTCTATTATTTATGTTTTCTAAGATCTTATCATTGGAAGCTAGTTTTCTAGATAAGCCCTCCATAATTTTAGCTTGGCCGGAAATCAATTCTCTCAAGGGTGGTTGATTATTGAAATTATTATAATTATTATCTTGATAGTTACCTTGGTAGTTTGGGCTTTGTTGTTGATTCCATCCTTGGTTCTGTTGAGGACGAAAGTAGTTGTTGTTGACGAAGTTTACATCCTCATGTATTTTAGGGCAATTGCACCCTGAATGCCTAGTGTTTCCACACTCTTCACACGTCATGCGGGAATCATGAATGTGCATGACTTCTTGCTTCTCATTAACTCAATCTTTGAGCTTCTTTATGAGCAGGTCCATCTTGGCATACAACATGTCTACCTCCTTGAGTTGATGCATTCCTCCACCTCTCTTGTGGGTCTAAAGATGTTCTTCATTCCAACCTTGGTTGGAGGCCATCTTCCCTATGAGAGCTATTGCACCTAGGACTATGAGTGATAGGAAAGCACCTTCAGCAACAGCATCCATGTTCTGACAGGTACTATTGGTCAACCCGTGGTAGAAAGTCTACATGAGTAGCCAATTCTCCATCCCATGATGAGGACATTCTGATATATAATCTTGAAAGCGTTCCCATGCCTCAGGGATAGATTCATCATGCTACTATTGAAAGCTTGAAATTCTCCCACACAGAGCATTGGTCTTGCCTGTGGAAAAGAACTTGGCTAGGAAGGCAGTGGAGCAGTTATCCCATATAGTGTTTCTATCTTTGTTGGCGTAGAACCATTGCTTCGCCTTCCTCAAAAGTGAGAATGGGAAGGGGCGAAGTAGTATGGCATCTTTGGATACTCCCTTGATGGTAAAAGTGCTGTAGATTTCGAGGAAGTGTTGGAGATGAGCACTTGCATCTTCATGTGCCTTTCCACAAAACTGGTTGGCTTGCACCATGTTTATGAGAGCTGTCTTCTCAAATGACTTGATTAGGGTTTGATTCATCAGGGGGTGGCAGGGGCTGCTATATATAGGCTGAGGCGTCAATCCTGAGCCCTCAGATCACACCGACTTGAATGGATGGCGTAGATGCAACCTAGGAGGCGGTGGAGAACCGACATTTGAGGGAGGGGCTGATAGGTGGGGCCCATAGGCTGGCCAGGCTATAGGTGGGGTTGGCCGTCCCCACCTGGCAGCCACCTGCCGTCTGCTTCAATGGGTTGCCTCCTGGAGTCTTCTAGAACCTTTTAGAGTTATTTTTGCTGTGAATAAGCGTGATTAATTCTAACATCTAGGTCCACCTTGATGGTTTTCTGGATAATCCCTGTAGAAAATACAGATTCACCAAAACTCATGGAATTTGTTAGTTTAAACTCCTAAACCTTTGTTGGTGATTACTTTCATGCCCATATTCATATTATATTGACGGTTTATAATGTTTGTTAACTATCATTAACAACGAGCTCGACCTGATGTGGGCGGGGTCACAGCACGAGCGGTGCTGGTGGCCCCTCTAGACGCGACATGGGAGGTAGCCCTGGGAATGCACATGGTCAATATAGGTCAAACCCTGAACCAAAACTCCATTTGAATACTCACCCTTGGTTGCGTAGACAGGCACGAAGACACGACGACAACCCGCTAGCCTCCGGCAACTCCTCCCATGGCCGCTTGCCATGATCCATTTTGGTCGGTGAGGAAAGGACTCTGAGTGCGTGAGAGCAAGAACAGGGAAGTGATGGAGCAGGCAACTCAAAGCGAATGCCTCTCCTGCCGTACCACTCTAAGCATATTTATAGCTGCTGAGGACACTTAAGGCACACTCGCATTCACACACATTTACTAACCGCTTCGAAAACCCCGCAGAGCAGGTGAAGCGATCGGAGGGGAGGCAGAGCGACGGTTGCCCACGTAGCAACGTGAACCAAGTAAGCTTCATGAGTCCCCACTTTTCCATATCATTTCGATTTACGCGCCCGCATTCCACGATGCACGACTACTCGTGAGTGGGTGCCATTATGCCATGATGTGACCGAGCAGGCCAACCGCCCCCTAAGATCGTGTGTAGAGTGACCCATCGCAACCATGACCCAGCGTTGTTCTTAGAAAACCCAATCTTGGGCTGGTCCTTACAAGGGCTCGAGGCCACAAAGGGATAGGGGCAGGGTGAGTTGGGCCCCATGGCTCTAATTGGTGGTACGGAGCCACGCGACTATCTCACTCTGTGTCTAAGTCGTCCGCTTCAAAGTCGCTCGGGTAGACCCCCTCTAGGGGGAGGCATCTTGCCCTCTGACCACTGTGGAGGCGGTCGAGGACCAACGGGTTTGATGGCCGATGATTTATGGGACGTCTCTTGATGAGGCACAGCCAAACTCCACGTCGATTGGGGAGGATATCGGGTCTTGCTCGGATTACCCATTGACCCTGATGAGGCGCACCGCTTCGACCATGTGGTTACGGTGGACATGCCTCTCCCCGCGAGGGACAAAAGCAATGCCGCCAGTAACAGGGCATCATGACCTCTCGGGGTTGGCAGGGACGCCAGGAAAAAAATAGGAGCAGGCTCCCCTTGACCCCATAAAAGAGTCGAGGCCAGGCCACGTCCAAAACTCCTCCTAGCATCCCCAGGTCTAACGACTTAAGGCTAGCTTTGGAGGCTCACAAACCGTTAGAGGTCCATGGCCTCTCCGAGAGAGATCGACAAAGCAGACAGCTTGGGTAACGTAACAGTGTCTTCCATATGAAGCGATGCGAGGCCCAAAGCATGATCACGGCTCGGTCACATGGAAGACACAAAAAGGTCCAAGACCAACGAGCCAACACACGATTCTAGAAAACCTTGTGACCGTGCACAAAGAGGTCGGGGAAAGTTCATCGCATCGTCAGGATATAACGACCCTTGCGGCGACCCAAACAGGAAGTATGACCCGGAACCCACGGCTCGGGGGCTCGTTGCAACCATAGGGGAAGCCTAAGAATTTATAGATACAAGAGCGGCCATACCGCTAAAACACCAAGGGCGGGCATCATCTCGATGGTGATGCTGACTGACAACCCAAGGTCGAATAACGCAGAGGACGCACAGGCAATGCATACCTCACCTACTCCTCAGCGAATGGCATGACCTTGGGGACCACATGCTGGGGGAACTATTGCCATCCCTTCAGCAACATAGGGATCTCGGCTATCATGGGCAAGCAAAGCGCAGATGGGACATCATCCTGATCCGTTCAACATGGACAGCATGGTAGGGCCATGCAACTTTGTCCTCCCCTACTCCATGAGTAGTCCCAAATAGACGTTGGGTGAACCTTTAGCGGGATCCCGACATGATGTTGGACAACGTGCGAAACTCAGGGAGAAGCCAGAAATGCCTCTGGCCATCGCACATTTCAAGCACATGAACCACCAAGGTTCAGGGCAAGAACTGGCGATGGGGTAGCAGACCGATGTGGCATATGACCTGACTCGGTGGCCACACTACCTCTCAGTCCCTAGCTCACAAGTCGCCTTCTAGCACCAGTTGTTGGGAGGGGCGAAGCCAGCCTCTAGCCACCACAAATGATCCCTAGTGGATCACACGCTTGAAGCCCCATGGTTCCCTTTAGATTTTTCTCTCCTTCCTTCCTCTTAGACTTAGCCTCCTAGAGGGGCTAAAACCAAGTTCATAGAAGTAGCTGAAGGTGCCTTAAACGGTAGAAGGGTCCCTATTTATAGGCCCAAAGGTAGACTGAATAGCCTAAGATCCCCGCGCCGCGTGGCGAACCACGGGAGGTCACAGCGAATGTCAGATGCTCACGTGAGGTTAGGGGAATCGAGACCCTCCTAGAAATAGGGCCAGTATAGCATCGATGAGACCACTCGGCTCCACTTGGGTCACGAACCACGATACGCAGCACACTAACACGGCAGGGCTCAACAATCTGGTACCACATTGTTAGGACATCCTGACGGGGCAGAACATAAGGCCACTTACCGCATTGAGCGCACCAGCCCACAAGGGGTCGAGCAACGAAGCTCGGACAGACCACGACCACGAACCCATACTCAACGAACACGCATCTCAGCGCTTTCATGATTACTTCGTGATCATAAAAATGCTTGGGGCTACTATCGGGGTTATGATCCCCAGGTGTCTCAAGGCAACGATTAGTTAGCAGGCCAAGCGGCCTGTTATACATCAGCAAGCAAGGGCCCGAACGACCGAGGCCCAGCTGATCCAAGAAAACTAGGCCAGGTGCTAAGGCCAAAGTCAGCCACGACCCCTTCATTAGACTTGGCCGCATGACGCTCGAGAAACTCATGACCTCTCCACATTCCTGACCCCTAGTAGGAACAAGGAGAGGTCGGACCCAGCCAAGCGTGCCTACTCCGATAGGAGTGAGCATGCCACACTGACCCCGCAAGGACTGAGGGGACAGTAGCCACCTTGGTCCGGTCAGACGCCATCCCGGTGCCACATAGCTCAGACGAGACAACACCGCCCAGCGGTGAGAGCCGATATGGTGCCCACCGTCTAGATATGGCCCGACAAGACGAATGTATGATTCTACCCACTAAGTGATGGTATCCACGATGGAGGCCTTGACTTAGAGGCCACCTGCTCCACAAGCCAACCAGGCGACCAACGACCAGGGGGTGGCCACCAAGTCTTGTACGGCTCCCCCAGGAGACCAAGAAGCGATGATGAAGGCCACGGTAGAGACCACGTCATGTAGGACAACTGATGAACCACCACCGTGCCAACGGTGCTGCCATGGCTAGCACAGTGGTGCCATGCCACACCTTACCGCAACATGGGCACAAGACCATGACGACAACCACGCCTAGACATGCACCATAAGACAGCGTAGCTTGCAAGCCAAGCTAGATAGGCCCCTCCCTCAAGCTTACGACCCCTCAGTCGGGAGAACCTCCTTCTTTGTACATGCCCTGGCCCCAAACTCTATATAAGGGCAGCCAGGGCACCCTCTCTGAGGACATTCTCTCATTCTACATATCTCTAGACTCCTGAAGCTTCCCTTCAGGCAGTTCATCCTCTAGCTCTAGCTCTCCTACCTCTTCCACCATTCTTACACCCCCCATTGTAAGAACTTTGGAGCATTCAAGCAAGGAACACACACTTAATCATCTCTGAGACTAGACATAGGGCTCTGGCCTGAACCAGTGTAAATCCTCGTGTCTTTTGGATGCTACCATCGTCTTCCTAGAACAACACGACAATATTAAAATTTAATAGTCTGGTTTACAAAAACACCGACATCGCTATAAAGAACTCCTTGTAGACAACAACCTCGTTGCCACGAGGGTCTAGAACAACTTCCCCTTTCGACGGCCTTGCAAGGTCACGAGGGAACCAACCCATCTTCACGTACTCATCCAATTCCTTCAAGGTGACCCTCGAAGGACCAAACTCAAAACTCACAGCTACATCTGACGAAGAGTCAATAGCCTCAGAGCTATCAATAGGCCTCGCAGTCCTCTTCACGTGAGCCATCAAGCTACAAAACAAAAACACAAAGACTCATTAGCACAAACAATAGCGAAGTACACTTAAAACAAAAAACAACTAGCACTCACCCAAAAGGAAAAAAAGGCGGTAGACGGAGCAAGCAAACAACAAACCCTCGACCAAACCAACAATCCTCGCACTAGCACAACCCTCACTCACCAGATACAGCAGCAGCAACTAGCCAGAAAACAAGAAGTGGAACAACAAAAAACCCTAAAACCTACCACAACTATTTATAGGTGCCCCACGACCACTGGAAAGGAATGTGTGCATCCCAAATCCTGAGAAAACAGGGCACCGACGGCCGCCACAAATCCCAAGAAAAACATGAAATAACCCTCGACAATCGCGCGTCACATCAAACCTTAAGTAGCACCACCATCTAAAAATAGTGCAACCTCACCCCTAAACTACGAGCCCAAAACAGTTAAAGCCTAGCATTGGCCAAGCAAAATGGGGGCGTCGCTAGGCCAGGTGGCAGGCTAGGCACCCTTGCCTACCCCCTTCCACGAGTTTCAATGTTGCTCCGACACATCATGCTGGGCCCGACCCTCGAGGGGCTACTCTTGGGGGAAAGCTATCCTGGCACAGCTCCTACCCTAGCACTCGACCATCTGCTGGCTTCGACTAGATTGCCTCGCGGCGGGTATCCAACCTCGCCGCGAGGGTTTTCTGTTCATAATGATTGACCTGTGTTTTCAGGTGTCGCGTGCGAAGGCCCGCCTCTTCGACCGAAGGACCACTGCGGGAGAGGCGCTAACTGATGGCAATTGATGAACCCTCGCTCGGGACACGCGAAGGTTGGGCGCTGACCGCAAAGAGGAAACAACCTTGAAGGCGGCGGTGGCCCCATCACGATGGCTGGGGTTCAGGGTAGTTGGCCAAGGGAAGGAGTTTACCGCCGTACCCTTGGCCATTGTACAACAATTGTCTTTTCCAATGTAACCCTAGCGTAATTTCACCGTGGCCCGGGTGTGGTCTATAAATACCCGGGGCGCTCGTGTAAGAAAATGGGCTCTTCTTTCCTGAACAATTTAATGGGTATTTAATCCGCATTTACGCTTTGTCTCGTGCTCTGTAACCTTCGCTCATACATTCACCGACACCCACTCGATCTTCTCCCTGTGGGAAACCCTCGGCCTCTCCCTACGCGATCCTCAGCGAGGGCGAGAGGTCAGGAGTGACCCCACACACGGGCACATTTGCTAGTACTTTATAAAAAGGCAAAATTTCTACCTCTTTTTTTGTCTAGGCTGTTTTCGTCTGGCCCAGTCTAATGTAGGCTAACAGTCTGGTTCGCAGCCCACTCGCTTGTGGCCTTCTCCACTCACTTGTAGCCCACTGGCTCACGGCCCACTCCAACCACGGTTCCAAAATTTGCTCATGCCCCACTCCAGCCAGCCATAGTAGTCTGAAAAAATCCCCGCAACCTAAAAATGCCACTTATGGGATTCGAACTTGGCCACCAGGATTGCAAACAAATTACCTACCACCGCACTACAGGAGACTACGGCTCTGTTCATTTAGCTGAAATTTGATCGCTACTGCTGCTGATGTTAATTTCTTGTTAGAGAAAAACATAGTTCCTTTACTGAAAAGTATCGTTGAAGAAGTGCTGAAGAACAGCATGTACGTGTTATCTAACAATACCTTTATGTATTTACCCGGTAAAACTTCTGCCATATAATTTTCCCTTCCGTTTGATTTTTTTGTTGGCCTTCCGTCCGATTCTTTATTTAAGATTTCTTTTGCTTTTGCTTTTTGCATCCGTTATCCTCGTAGGTGACTTTTTCCATTGATTTTTCTTTAAAAAATAAATATTATGGACCTTTGAACAGTTGATTTTTTCTCTAAGAATTTTTTTTCTATTGTCAAGTTGTTAACGTAATTTGATTAGAAACATATTCATATTCAAACATGATGGCAGAACCTTACCGTGTTTGAGATCTCAGATGTAAAGGACAATTGGATTGTCGTCGAAACTTGTCGGTAAGTGGTAGAGGTTCACTGGGTTTTGCTCCATTTGGATGCAACGACGAACAATGGTTGCCCACAAGAACATAGCAATTAGGAAATATCATTTTTATTGAATTGTCAAACACGGAGCCGTCACAAAATGACAAGAGTAGGAGACACAAACAAAATCAGCATCAAACATCATTGACCAACTATATATAAAAGAACATAAAAAAAAAAGAAACCGACCATCGTGAACATGCATTGTGATCGATGGATTTGTGACTCTACTTGTCGCCGTACGTGTCCTTGAGATAGCCGATGAATTCGTACACCTTCTCCGGCGGGTACAGGTTCTTGGCGACGCTCTCCCTCTCGCCGCAGCGCTTGGCCCACGCGAGCAGCCTCGGGCACACCTCCTCGACGCTGAACTCCGCGAGCCGGCCGTATCCGAGGAACCACGTCGCGAACGGCACGACGGCGATGTCCACGAACCCGAACGCCTCGCCGGCGAGGTAGGCCTTGTCCCCGAGCTCGGCGTCCAGGGTCCGCAGGGCCTCCACCATCTCCGGCCGCGCCTGCGCCTGCGCCTGGCCCGTGCGCTTCCACAGCGTGGTCCCGCAGTCGAAGACCTTCTTCTCCGCGTAGTCGGCCCAGAACCTGGCGTGCGCGCGGGCGACGGGGTCGGCGGGGAGCAGCGGCGGCGTCCCCGGGAACGCCTCGTCGAGGTAGTGCAGGATGATGAGGGACTCGCAGACGGGGGGCCGCCCATCGTGGAGGAGCACGGGGATCTTCTTGTGGACCGGGTTGACGCGCAGGAGGAGCTCGCCCTTGTTGGCGAGGTCCTGCGGCAGGGACTCGTACGCCAGGCCTTTCTCGGCCAGCGCGATGCGGCACCGCTGCGCGAACGGGCTCACCCAGAAGTCCAGCAGCTGGAGCCCCGTCTTCTCGCCCGCCATTGCTGCCTTGCTCCGTCCGATGTTTTCTTCCTGTCTGTCTCTGTGTATGAGCGTCTACTGGGAGGGAGAGGATGATGGTATGCCCATGGGAAGGAGGAGACGGTCAGAGGACGGAGAAGAGGCTGTCGCATGCAAAAGGCGCGCTACTGTCACGGCTTGCGTCATGGGTAGGCGCCTACAAAGTGGCTGGCGTGGGTTCAGGCAGCACAGACCAAAATGCGACCACATTGCCCGCAGAGGATCAGGGGCTCGGCAGCGAGATGCGACACAGGGTGACGCCGGCTCGTTGTCGAACGCAGTCTGCTGCAGTGCTGCTGCGGACTCCGCAGTCTCCACGCGCTCGTTGGAAGATCGATCATCGCTACTCTACCCAGGGCCAAACCATAGTCAAGGTTTTGTCACTATGGACACTATAGACAGCAACATGCAAATTGGCAAAAAAAAATGTGTACTCTGGTTATATTTTCTGTCAAGGTAACTTTTTCCAGCCGCATTAGGTGACTTGGCACGGTGATCTCAAGCCTTGGATATGGTTTGTACTTTGTACAGATTACCATTCATAATGGTTTAACGTTTTAACCCACTAGTCTTGATCGCTGTCGATTGGTTTGGATATTTTGTAGCGTGTTAATTTAAAAAAAAAAAAGTCATATGATCTTCTTTATAATTAAAAAATATTCCTAAGGTGCTGTTTGGATATTGGAAAATGTAGGGTGGGATTATAGGAAATACATGTGCAAATAGGTTTACTGCATGTAAACAAGTAGCAAGGTGCAAAAGATAGTGGATGGTTATGCAAAATGTTCTTAGAAGCATCTTAGCATTTTAGGACTGATATATGCAAATTTTCAGAATTAATACCAAGCCTTTGTTCATCCCAAAATTCATTATACTAGGAAAAACAAAAAAGAGTCTCTCAAGGATGAAAAGTCTAAGGTCCATGAGAATTTACAAAGCCCATATACCTTATACCATGCTTTTAGTGTAATCTTTCAAGATTTATTCTTACAATTACATGGTACTAGGTAGCGTGTCCGTGCGTTGCTACGGGATAGCTAATAATTCGTACTAAAAATACACGGATCGCACAATAAGATAACAATGTTGTAAAAATTAAATACCAACGTTAAAGTGGCATTTAATCAAAAAGCAAAGTTTATGAATTTAACACGACCACGAGTGCTTGTGGCGTCATGAGCTCACAAACTCTACTTTATAGACATTTTTAAGTGATGCGGCTAAAATAATGTTTTATATTAACAGAAAGAAATCTCCGATATCCATTTCTTTCGTGCTCACAAACTAATGACCCTGGTGTAACAATGGAAAATACAAAGGAGTTATCCTCCTGAATGCGCGGAACCAACGCCACTACGATCGTGCCATCCCACGACCACTGGTATGGTGTTGTTTAGCACTATTGTTCATTATTATTGCTAACTTATTTCGTTGGTTTTATTCAAGTAATTTATGTTTATAATTATGCAGGTGCTAATTCGGTTGATCACACATTGGCACATGAGAAAAGTGGGAAAAGTCGACAAAACTCATGGTTTTGAGAACATACATGTGTAATAGTTATGAATGGTTACAAAATGAAATATTATGAACAAAACACTCAAAGTGTCATTTTTATAACAATAATATAACACATGTTCAATTTTTATTATGCCATCACACAAGTGTATATACAACATCTCCGTGTAGAGTCTGATAAACCATTTAAAAATACTTAGGAACAGCAACAAATATGACATTAGTGAGATATTATTTGTACAATATAAATTGAATGGAAAAAATGCATTGTATGCGTTAGTAATGTTCTCATTACCTCGCCTATATGCGTTAGAACCTCCTTAAATATAATATTCTTAAATGAAAGTTCCATCCGCTATTGGGGTCTTCTTATCCTTATCTTTTTTATTTGATGCATTCTTATTTTTTCCCCCTCGGCATTCTTTTTAGCATTTTTCTTCTCAATCTTTTTGGCATCCTCCTCTTGTGCCTCCGCATCAGGTGGGAGGGCAAGGATCTTAATATTGTTTATTGACGTGGCTCTAGACATCGCGCGTACAATGGCCGACCGTGAGAGAACATCAAAGCGGGTAGGTACACACCCGTTCGGGATAGTTTGGCCCTATGACTTGTTGACCATCATGGCAAAGCTCGGCCCTAATAGGAAACTACTTCCTCTTAAACTGAACAGAATATTTCGTCATCGACGGGCATAGCGGTATTCGAGGAAGGAATACCGCTTCCCATCATCTTTGCCCCACCACGATTTCATGTCGATTGTATTTCTTCTCGAACCCCGCACCACCAGCCTTGTACCGTTGCATAGCCCATTGGCGGTCAATATTCCTAAGCAATATGACATGACACCCAAGCTTGAGCTTCAAGGCGGTGGAGGCAGCCCGTTGGAGGTCAAACTATTAAGGAACTCCGATGGATAGTAGTTATGTGGATCATCTACATGGAGTCAAAGCGTGATACACCCGTCTCACCGCCTACAGAACATATCAATCATTTTTATATTGATCATGTCCACCCAATCGTTACGTGTAGATAAAATCGCTCTAGTGGTGATGTAGTCTTTATGCGCCATGTTTGCATTTAGATCTGGAAAGATGATGTCGATCAATGTATGAAGATCTTTCTCGGCATATCCGTAGTATGGGACACATATCTCAAATGCGAATACATACATTGCCATCTTCGTTAACCTCTTACATTCCACCACCAATGCGTAATAGATAATCGCAAACCACGAGTCACTCTGAGCCCTCATGTTATGGAACGGAGCTTTAGGTGGCGCATGGATTCCTAAAGATACGACCTTCGTGAGAGAAGCACCGACTATTTGAGCTCTGGATCCTTTCCGCACAATAGGGAGGACTTGTCTAAAATCCCACCAAGTACAACAGTCTTTTCACCAAAGCAGGTAGGTTTGACCGGCCCATTATATCCCGTGAGGTTGTTGTCTAGTGCTTCCACATTTTGCCTCTTTGTCATAGATGCCTCATCCCAAATTATGAGAGATGCTTGTTTGCAAAGAATCTTGGCATACCACTCTATTTACGTGAAGCTACAAAGAACCGCCCCTCTTGAAGAGTGAGGGGTATCTTGAAACAGCAGTGGGCTGTCCTCCCACACGGCATTATGGTTGTTGCGACTCCAGATGTAGGCAGCCAGCTACAACAAGCTTGTCTCTGGCGCTGCGTTTTTTGCAGAAGTGCCCTATACAAAAATGTCTTTCCCGTCTCGCTAGGTCCATCCACAAAGAACAACCCGCCTTGTTTGCTGTAGACAGCGGCCATTATCTCATCATAGGCAGACCTTTGCTCGGCGTTGAGTGAGTCACACAATAGCACATCTTCGGGATTCTGATCAATGCTAGCTTCCTCAAATATCTCACGAGGAATATAGCTGGCATCGTCGTATGAGTGATCAATATCTGGAAGAGGAAATGACCTTATGTCCTTCCCCATAGACTGTAGCATGTTTCTAATGTCTATCAAAACCATTTGTTGCACCAGATCCGGGGATGGATGATTGCGGCTGTAGTCCTTTGACATTGCATCATAGTGTTTTTTCACAACCCCATCACATCATGCGGCTCGTAGAATACCAATATTGTTGCAAATAGCCTCCGCATAGAGGAAGGCATCTAGAATAAAGTTGCTTCAGTTAGACATTCATCTAGTGTATTGTCTTCTTGATTAGACCCTCTTTTGCAGCGACTTCACCGGAACAAAGGTAGTAGCACGCCATCAACCGTCCTCGAGATGTTCATGTGAGGTAGCACCGACAACATTGTTCAAGAGAACATGAAGAAGGTAACGTTCTCCCGAGATGACTCTTCCAACTTGAAAATGGAGTTTTCCTTTTACGCCGAATTTACCATCGATCATAGGTAAAATGTCTGAGAAGTCCCGATACAAGATTCCAGCTGGGCTTCCTCGTGATGCCTATTGCATTGAAGTATCTTTATCGACATTGACTCTTCTACACCTAGCCTATTAACGATCCATTCGACCTTATCCCATTTATGAACCCGCCACCATGTGCATGCCGGGTAGATGAAGCTACAATTTCTTTGTCTTTGGTGGATGGTTCTTCTCAAGTCAAAGTCATATATCCTCCATAGTGCTTCGGGGGCGTCACCCACCGGGCATCTCTATACCGCTTGATCTCATCAATGTTCCCTTTCTTGTCCGCTTTGGTCGGTCTCTCTCATCACCACCAATGCCGTGTCATGTCCCTTGTATATGTATTTGAATAGATACTTTACTGATTTAATGCTCCCACAGGCCTCAACATTGATATGGTAGTTGAAGGTACGTAGCAAGCAAGGGTTGTAAGGCACGACACATTGATTGTCCAGGTAATGGCCTCGAACTTTTAAGCGTGAAGCCATGATTGCGTCATGGCCGATAGATGGGGTATGAATCCTTTCCACGTGGCGTTGCCTCATAGAATGGGCGGGGTAATGTTCTTGCATGACCATGGCCCACCGTGGCGGGACAATATGGATTTAGCATCCCGCAGGGACCATGCATCATATGCTTCATCACCATCTCGTAGAGTTCAGGGTACTTCTTGTTTGGTAGCTCTGCTCTGATAATCATGTCACATTGCTCGGGACATGTGAGCTTGTACTTCCGTTCCATTATCAGCAAGAAGTGTGCATGCGACAAGCCCTCTTTCCTCGAACTCCACTACATATCGTAGGCCTTCACCTTCCCAAGTATGTCTTTCTCATCAACACTTTCCTCATCGCCTCTAACTTTGCTCTGAAGACCCGTGTGACTAGATCTGGGCGGTCCTATGGTGTCTGGCCTGGATAAAGTTCATTCTTAATCTCATCCTAGTTAGTATTGCACGTCATTGTGAGGAAGATATCAGGTTTACCATACTTTACGCACAGGAAGCGATTGCATCCATGTATCGGCGCCTCATATCATGGGGTCCTCCGATGAATGACGAAGAAAACAGACGAGACGCCTTCCAGCATTCTCAACAGATCCTTCACCCGAATGCATGCCGCCCACTAGGCCTTGGTATAGGTCAGCCCTCAAAGTATCCTGATTGTTCCACATGTAGTCTAAATGTGAGCTCTCAATCTTGATGTAGGTGTCGTATTTCATGAATCTTTGGAAAAACTGGCAATGACCATAGAGTATTGGATTAAATATCCACAGGCCCCATTTGGAACTTGTAATGATGGTAGTCGCGCCTTTGAGACACATGTATTCAAAATAGGTTCTCTGAGGAGACATTGTTGAATTAGTATCATGTGTTAACAGAAAAAGAGTTTATGTTGCATTATTGAAAAGAGTTCAAGTTACCTCCATCATTATTGTCACCATTCTCGACGCTTTTGCGGATTGCTCGAGAGCTCGATCAACTTGAGCCATAGTCACACCCACTTTTGGAATGCAGTTGTGCCACCCGAGCTCAACCCATTGGAAAGAACATCGGTATGACAATGGGTCGTAGTATGCATTATATGAGCGGATGCCATGTATAGACCGATCCTTCCCTTGCGGAGAACACTATGCTCTAATTGGCCATGACGCTCACTCCTCAAACCCAAGCGGTGGCCACCTCGATGTCAATGGCACGTTATATGTTCTTCTCCGGTCAAGCCACTTTGGTCAAGGTTCAACTCGACCCGGTAATCCTCGAGGTTTTCAACGTGTCCCATACTCCTTAGTTGCTGAGAGTAGGGATTCCCATTAAAGATACTAACCAATTTCTCTATAACTTCTCTATCTTTTTGGGTGCATTGCTCACGGCACTTGCTCATCCGATGCTCGAGGGACGGATCGTATGTTATGGTAAATCTGGCCATGGGCATAGAATGTGTAGACACCAGAGATTCGCATGTTAGTGGTCACATGATCTAGATGGCAGTCTGTAGAAGTGAAAGAGAAGTGGCTATTGAAATATCTCGATGTTTGCATGAAAGTGCCTAGCATCGGCTGGCTCCGAGCTTGACCACAACCTCATGAGCTCGGTGGTGTCTCGTGAGTTGAAAGATGAATCTTTCCACCCCGACAATGTAATCCGGCGGTTCACCCTCGAATTTCTTTGTGTTGTAGTGCTTTCGTAGTTCGGCACCGATGGTAGCATGTGTGACTCACGGACGGGACATTAACGTAAACCCTATCGTATGGATCCAGGACATTAGGCTCACTGTTCTCTTCCTCATCCATGTTGAGAATGTGCTCGACGTCGGTTCCCTCCTCGTCATCTTCTGACAAATGTTGATGTGTTACGCATTGAAAGAAAGTTTATGAAAGAATGTTTTGACTATTACACAATGTACCTTGTCTAGCGAAAAAGTATGCCTCATCCTCTTCCTCGTCCTCCTCAAATATGACATCCTCATCATAGTCTGTGCAACACGGCCACATATATGATGAGTGAAACATAATGGCATACAAAAATACAAAAAAGGATAAATTTAATAAAGAAAATACCATCCTCGACCATAGAGTCTGGCGTATCAGTTTGTGCACCGTTTAGAGGCATTGAAGAGGTACCGTCAACTACAGACGGTTGTGTCTGTGTACCTGTGCAATTATTAGGTGGTGGAATTGGAGGTTCCTGGGTGACACCACCTATAGTAAGAAAAGTTATGAGTTTTTGCAATAGAAGAGCGAAGGTGAAAGTACCAACAATATATAGTGATCAAGGCTAATTCTCATTGTAAACCACACTCGGTTGAGTTGGGTTGTTCGAATCATTGCACTTTCCATCCGCACACCCTCTAGCCTTTCTTCAATGTTTGCTTCAAAAAGCCCGATTGCGGGATAGAAGGACATTTCTCTCTCTAGTGGTCACTCGCTACCTATGTATGAGTCGATGCATGTAATTCAATTCGTGTGTCCTGGACTTTTGGATTTTGAAGTAAGGTCAACAATGATGTCATGAGCATGCCCCTCG